>CAXITT010001130.1:8727-44003 GCA_964033795.1 Lymnaea stagnalis | reverse complement strand
CCCCCCCCCCCCCGCCCCGAGCGTGACGTAATTTGCGAACGACCCAAGAACAGTAGATTGTGTGAGGTTGTGTTTTTAATTTGAAACACCGGTACCTTTACGTTGTTAATATAATTATAATGCCAGACTTACGGATTACTTGAGACTATATATTCAGATGCAACGCATTTGTAAAGGGTGGAGGATTTTTGGGTGCCAACTTATGAAATTATGACAGGGGAGATGTGCAGCAGTGCTAGAAAAATTAATACACGTTCAATTACAATACCGTACTACTACCACTAGAACTATTACCATACTGTACAAATACGGTAATTAAAAAAACTCATTGACATTTTGCAACACACTGAGATTTGTATATGGTTTCCAGTCAGCGTGATTACCGGTACTCGGACAGTGAATTACTTTGATTCTTTGATACACGTACAAGTGTACCCGGGTTAATCAATTCAAATAGCCGTACCCAGTAGCGTTAGCAACACATTTTTTACATTTCATGATCATCCATGTTTGCTGAATTGAAATCCTCTACTTCTACTGATTTCCCCTTTCTATGTATCCCCAGGCTATGATATATGGTGGTCTAAACATTAGTGGATCTACTTTCACATTTATGGAATTTGAATTTCAATGCACATATGATGCCAATTTCAAATGACGGATTTGAACATTTGATGCCAACTGACAGATCTGAACATTTGATTTGATGTCGATTGACAGATCTGAAATCCAGGCAATGGCCAGTATAAAAAAATAAGTATACCGTACGTAAGAAAATATGTTAATGTTGAATTTTAAAAACTTTTAAAGAGTTGTGGAAGTTGTTTTTATAAGCAGATACCCGGTAATACTTTATTTTTTTCCAAACCCCTACAAGTAGCGGTACTAGAACTCGTGTTAATAAGACTAGTACGGTAATGACATGAGACAACTTGAGTAGATTTAAAGTTAAATTCTCACATTAGTCATTAGCCTTTGATTTATTATTATTTTTCAAATTAGTGTCCCCCTCAACTTGCAATGCAACTTCAGCTGCAGTCAAAAATAGACTTTCAGTCATGCCTGATACCGTACCGGAACTATAACATCAACTACCTGGTACAACTAAAAACCAGTTAAACCGGTGCTTTGCAATGTTGGGTTTGTTAAATTTACTTCAGCAGGGTACCTGGTACATTATTATTTTTTTATAGTAGTGTAGTATTCCAATTTGACAAAAGGAAATAACAATATACCAGAGGTCGGGAACCTTTTTGTCTGAGAGAGCCATGGACACCACATATTTTGAAAAGTAATTCTGTGAGAGCCATACATTATGTTTAAAACTAAAAATTCAAGTAAATGTGTACATTTTGTGTAATTTCAACACTAAATGCAATAATTATGTCTCTGAATTCTTTTTAATAACATTAACATTGCCCATTGTTAATTATTTTTATGCTGTTGCTAATCAAATAATGATATGCAATTAATATGTAGATCAAAGGAGTCTAAAGAAAGTTGTTTTTTTTATAATCGAACATTTGTCTGCGAGCCAGATGCAGCCATCAATAGAGCCACATCTGGCTCGCAAGCCATAGGTTCCCAACCCCTGCAATATACCACACTTTACTTATAATTATAACTTAAAATGGTTAGTCTGGGGTGATGTAAGGGATGTTGGGATAGTAACTGTATTTGCATAGCATCACCACATATCAATTATTATCAAACTACCACTATACTATAATTACATGTTGGTGCAAACATTTTAAAACTGTGTTGTGTCTTTATTTCTTACAATATCTTAGAGTGAGACTTCACCATGAATAGACTAATAAATAATACTTTATAATGCTTGGTCCATTGTGATTGCTGAAGGTCTATTCCTGTTGAAATGCTTCAGTTTGGGAAAAAACTGTTCAAAAAAAAATCAGACTTTTACAAAGAGTAAAGAGCTTATTATTGGCAGATTCAGATAGCATTGGGATAGCTCAGCACTAAACAATTTTTAGAAATTATTAGGGAAATCACAAAAAGCATGGTTATAATAACTGTAAAAGACAGAAAACCACACATACTTTTTCAAAGTTTTTCCTTTGTAATTGTAGAACAGGAAGCATAACAAAGGGATAGAAATGGAAACCTTTTGTTTAAACTAAATACCCGGTTTGTACAATTCTGAATATTGTAGAAATGGTAGTGGTAGTTTATTCAGATTTCATCAACAAGAAAATTAAAAGAAAGCTATTCGTTGTTAAAAAGATAAACAAATTTATTAGACACTTTAAAAGATGAAACAAGTGAATGTTTTCATAAGATGAATTGTGAAAACATGCCCCTCCCCCCAATATATAATAACACATCAGTATTAACATATTACAAAACAACATGCAAGCTTATCTGTCACAATTCACATTCATTAAAAGGTTAATAAATGTAAAATACATGTATTTACATACATCAAGTTTATATCTTCTGCTCAAACACTCATACGGAAAAAGAAATAACTGCCTAACCACTGACTAAAAAATTTGAGTGGCAACGAAAAAAATAACAAGACAAATTGGATACGGTATGTTATTAATTGTTATCCAACAGCACTTTTTAAAGCCAACAATAATTTATCAGCAATCTGCTTGGTCCAAAATTGTCAAAGCATGTGGAAGAGATATCCACTCTGCGTCAACAGATCTAAATTAAAACTGCTCAATTATTTGTTTAACCCATTACAGTCCAAGCTTATTCAGCCTTTTCGTCTCCCAGCGCCCAAGCAAGGGGACATAACTCCATTTCAAATGAAGGTTCTTTATCTAATTAATTTACAGAAAATAAACTAGAAGCAAGAAAATAAAATTAAAAATACCCAAGTACCGTACAAATAAATGATTTAAGCAAAAGTTTGCACATAAAAACAGTTTCTGGGACCTCCAACTTTGATTTGTGAAAAGTTCCCAGACCACTCATGATCTTGCTCATCAGTTGGAGTGGAATTGATAGGTTTGTTGTCATCGATGTCTCTACTATTACTATTATCTTCTTCACTTGAATCACTATCTCTAGTACCAGTACCATAGCATCATTTAAATTAATGTCTATATCGCATTCTTCACTATTGCTGCTAGACTCATGAAAACGGGCAGGTTTGGCCGCAACGGACGGTAGGCTTAAGGGAAAAATCAGTGCATTTCAGGTGCTTCGGACTGTAAAGGGTTAAAGGAATTCAAGTGATAGCAATTCCAATAATAAATTATACTTGAGCTTTTCAATTTTCATTAATGCTATTCTTGTATTCCTAAACATCTCTATATTTGCTTACTTAGACATAAAATTTGAACATACATAACGTAATCCAAAACATTAACTTCAACTTCATTTTTTTAATTCCTTCATTTTTTTACAATAATAAAACTTCTGTGTACCAGCAACAGACCCACCACCTGCCTACCCTTAGGTTTGAAAAGTGAGACATTTTTTGCTGCAGAATTGCTTGCAATGTGTCACCTTAAACTTTACTCTCTGAAATGCTATAGCTGATTAGTTATGTTGTCTTTTTTGGGGGCATTGTTAAGCCAAATCCTACTTTTCTTGGCATGTAAAGTCTCTTGTACTTGTATGCCTAAGCAATTGGGCACAACTTTGTTTAGAAAAGTGCTTATCATAATTTTTTTTAAAGTACTGGTAATAAAATAATGAAACATGAAAAGCAATAATAAAAAATAGAACAAATGGATTTAGAATCCATTAAAGTTAATGTAGAGAGTAATATCCCATCTCTTTTAAGTGCTCTACAAACACCACCCCTGTAAGGACTTGATTGAGACTATCAACAGCAATTTCCCATTACTGGTAACCTTTTCTTTGAGCTCCACGGAAACTGCAGCTAATAATTTTTGTAATATAAGGGAAAAGTTTAATTTTCTTAGTCTTAAAATTTAAAGAAATAAAATTGTTCAAACTGAAATAAATTTGACTTGGTAGGCAGGTCTGAGTACCGGTACCAATTTTTAATAAGAACAAGCATGTACAATTTCCTTTAACTAACGAAAATTATTTTGCAGTTGCCAATGGATTTCTGAGGACTAATATGACAGAGTCACCTCGCAAAAACATTTTGGAAATAAAACGATCTTTGTTAACAGGTTTAGATTTTTTCTTGCCTTTACCAGTCTTCGGTTGTTCAGTCCACATTTCTTTAACATTCTCAAGCACCATGTTGCAATGCCTGGAGAATAAAAATATAAATCACTTAAAACCATCTTTAAGAAAATTAGCTTCTTTTAACTAAAAGATTTTTCAATCAAAATGATGATACCACTTTCAACTTTAACTCATTCCCGACGGTTGGGACTAAATGCGTCTTCTGGGGGTTCCTCCTGATGCGTCCAAATGCGTCCCGGCGCATAGCGACACACCTCTCTTATTTTTAGTTAAAAATAGCAATAAAATCTCGCGTCCCTAGAGACTTCGGGGTATGGCGTGATTTCTGCATGATTTTAATTTAGAAACCGTAAGTTTTTATCTTGTTTCACTTTAAAACTACGTGTGCTTTTGTATGGCGTGTCTATATGTACCATGTGTTCGCCCGAGGTGCCGAAAATCGATTTTTTGGCCTTTGTTCGTTATTTTTTCCCTGCTAATGTTATAATTATATTAAACCTTATTCATTTTTTGTTGCATTTGTTCTTAATTCATTAACATTAAATAATATTTAGCAACTTAAAAAAATATTTAAAAAATGTAAATCAATTTCAAAACTGAGTTGCTTCCCTTTTCTCAGGAAAATAAATTAAGTCCGGAGGTAGCACTGCCGGAGGGAATGAGTTAATGATTCCAAACAGTGACAGGATGATGATTTTTAGGACATAAATTAACACTGACGGAATTAATTTTATTTCCAACCCTCATGGTATCATCTGGCTTACCGGATATCAAAAGCAGAGTCTTGAAAAAATTTTTTTATAAAATAAAACCAACACTAACAAGCAATCGTGAATGAATTTTAATATTTAACTAAAAATTTGTGAATGGATGGACAATAGTTCAGTGTTTCCTGTATTCTGTGATGAAAATTTTAAAGTTTCCTTACAGATAATCCAATTTTGTTAATAAATGTATCAAGATATTCTTTTACTTTTAGAGCAGACATGTTACCTGTCAAAGGCTTTAACACGAGCCAGCAATTTCTTATTATTTCGACAGTTGATTAGGACTTGTGTGTTATTCTTTACAGACTGAGTTAAAACTGATAACGGACCCGTGTTGAATTCTTCCTGTTCATGTTGAGAAAGCTCTTCAGGAGTCATCTCACTTTTAGGCTTTTGAACAGCAGCCCTGAAAGAGCAAAGTTAATAGTGTTTTATGTATATATATAACATTTTTGCCAAAAAAATTTTGCCAAAAAAATTTGGTGCATTTCAAATATAAGTTGGCAAAAGTTTCATCATAAAGTGCCAAAAATACAATCATACAAACTTGCACATTTTTTTTAGCCATTTGCTTCATCTTTCTGGAATTGCCATATAATTAAAAAGTGCAAACTTTCTTTTAGGTTAAAAAAAACATCCCAAAAATTTTTTAAATAAAAATTAAATTTGTTACCGGTATTCTAATTCAGGCTAATAAATAAGAATTTTGTTTATTGTAAGGAATAATAACATTGCACTGGAGTTTTGGGTCAGTGAACTACAAAAAAACTGGGCAAAAAGATTTTCATTGGTCAGACTATTTAACAGAGAGTTGACTTAAACTCAAAGTGACAGACATGTCATTATTCAGTAGAGATAATTTGCAAGGAGGGCAGTGGAATTTTGACTGTCAAGGGATCTCTGCAGGGCTTAATCTGCCCTCTAGTATGTTATACCTATACTGTAGATACTTTGGTCAAAAATTTTAACATTTTGTAAAAATAAACCAATGGCATAGTTGAATAGAGCTAATTTTTTTTACAGAATTATAACACCAAAATCATATTTTTAGCTGTCGTAGTTTTAAAGTTATGAATTTTTAAAGTACGACTTGGTTTGTCCTTTTTTAACATGGACTGCATCTCCACATTCTGTGATCTCATTCCGCTGATCGCGTCATGCGCAATGACTTATATAGTTTATATAAGGCAACGCATTCCTTTTATCACTAAAATACTGTTTAGGGTCGACTTATTTTAAACTTTCAACTTTGGCACATGAATAATTAATTAAAGCTTTCCCTGACCAATGGTTTAATAGTTTTAGCACACGGCAAAGTCTAATGAATGAAACTCTGAGATAGTACTAGGATATAGCCGTTATGCAAATGGCTGTGAATGGTTGCCAATGACAATGGGTTGCACAGGAAAAATTCTGATCATTTATAATATGGACTCTACAGGGTTTTTAAAGCTCAAATTAAAACATTCCAGTTTGAATGTCTTCAAAATGCATTCTGAAACACAAAATATAAAATATTTTTATGTATATAGTGGTAATAATTAAATATTTCTTAAGCATCGGCAACTTCTGCAATTAAAAAGGGGGTGTGGCCGTTATGCAAGTGGCTGTGAATGGTTGCCAATGTCAAAATTAGGCTGAGCCACTTTATAGTGATATGCGCCACTGTGAGAAGCGTAACGAACGTGAGACACGACCTACATCAATGAAACTTGGCACAGATATAGATAAATATCTAATGCTTATACAGATTTAATCAAAAAGGGCCTTATATTATTATTTCACAAAAAATTTTGTATGCAAAGATGCCTTATATATACCAAAGATTTTCAAAATAAAGGTCGATTGAAAAAAGCAAAATAGCTGGCTAGAAATGTAGGCCAAGATGTCCTCCAAATTATAAGGCCGGAAACGGAACTCAAATATATGTCGAAAGAACTAATTTAATAATAAATAGCCACACACATCAGAAAATTAAAAATGTAATTTTTTCGGCGCCGAGGCCCATTTCCAATACACAAAAAGTAGTAATCTCCCTTGTTTCATCGAAATATCTACTGTACTTTAATAGACGTAGTGGTCTAATCTACCCACCACAATAAAATAATTCTATACAATACTAGTGAATAGTTCTACCCACTGCAATTTACATATTACAATGAAGACTACATAGTACATAGATACAAATATCGGCAATCCTCCGAAGTCCGGTCCCAAATTATTTCCAATGATTAATCCTTACTTAAAAGTCTTGGGCATCATTCTGTTTTGAAACTCATGTTTGCGTTAGTGGACAATGTTAGATGGAGGTTGTTGGCCGTCCAGATGTGCATTATCACTAATCATGTGTTACCAGGAATAACTACCGTCATGGACGCTTGGCGAGGATATCAAAATGTCGATCAGCTCAACAACGGTAGGGATAACAATACTTGTTCACGCACCGTTCTGCGCAAGTCCTAAAATGTCGAAAAAACATGTTCTACAATATGGCGTACGGCCACACGGTATCTTTGGAAAATTGCATACTACGTCACCTTTGTTTATTAAATAATGCTTTCCTCATCAGTGACGTATCAGTTTTTGCGTTCCGGTGATATATTGATTTATAATACGAGTTTTTTTTGTTTTTTTTGTGTCACGGACAGGAACATCGTAACCATTCGGTAAGTTTATCACATAATACTTTTTTGTTATTTATGGATTTAGAAAGATGTTTAGTGCTTTAGAAACTACATTCATTCGTGAGTATTAACATATTTAAATGATTAAAATCGGCGTTCTCCTTGAAAAGTTATGCCTCCCCCTAAAGTGTAGGTGGGGGTATGAAAATGTCGCTGAATCGAAAGTTAATTTTATGCGATCGAGTTACCGGATATTGCTATTATTACTGTCAATTATGCAGTGATCCTTTTTTGTTTAATCCCTAATCATCTGAATAATTCTAATACGTTTTAAATGAATACTTTTTTTTTTATATAAATAAGAAAAGATTTTAACCAAACTTGAAAAGTTTTGGGTCTATGGATTGCTTTTTAGTTTATAAATTACATAATTACAGTTAAATTTAAATAGTTTTGTTCACCGGGTACCAAATTTATCCGTTCTAGTTCTACCACCGTTCTTCATTATTAAATGAATAATTAATTGTTAAATAATAGTAATAATAAAATAATTGTTATTCTCTTATAAATTACTATTCATATGGGAGAATATTGCAAAAATTAGGCATACAATAACTGCTATTTTATCGGTAATCCTATTAAGTCTATTTAGGCCTAGTATCTAAATTTAGGCTAATAAATACTAATATTTAAAACACATTTGCAGTTGCAAGCCTAATTTAATTAAAGTTAGTAATTTTTAAATTTAATTATGAATTTTAAATTATTGTTAAGTTAATATAGCATTCTGATACTACATCATCATCATAGAAATAATTTTTTTTAATTAGAATTAGGACATAGAAAAGCAGTTTACATAAACAATTATTTAATATATCAAATTACAATAAATTTAATATTAAAATTTACAAAAAAGAAATGAGTTTTAATCACCACATAAAATGAATATTATTAAAAAGAAACAAGAAATTGTGAATATTGAGGATTATGATTAGATGTTATTTTTAGTCGTCTTTCAGGTACAAGGGAAAATTTTTAATTTTCGATTGAAGTTGAAGAGAAGATTTTTGTGGAATTTATTCCACTTCCATCAACAGTAAGGCATATATGGACGAGGATGGCTAAGATGGGTGCTGGGTGGCCGAGCGGTCTAAACTGTCTCAAACCAAATAGCAGTGGCGCCAGTGGTCCGGAGTTCAATCCCCATTAAAGCCAACATCCCCAGCACCCCGGGTGGATGGGACTCGTTAGCCTTGGACGGCAACCCATCTAAGAGAAGGCAAACTCTGAATTAAAACCAGGAGCCATAATGATCAACAAATTGATCGTGGGCCCCTCAAATATAAGAAGAAGAAGTCTCAAGACAAAGTTTATGAAGGAGAAATTTTGTGATTCATCAACAAGACCAAGAAGTCTGTAAACTTTACATTAAAGGAGTCTACATAGAAAATAATAGGCAGAACAGCCCCATTCCCTTTTAAAATTTAATCACATACCTGTATGCTCATATATTAGTGTCGTGGTGGTTGATTTGAATAGTTTTTATAATTTCATGCATTTAATTTTGTAGTAAAAAAGACTTCTACTTACCTTTTATAAAGATAAGAATTTATTTACAATATAACTGAATCATAAATTTAGTTTAAATACAATCAACATGTAATTTCTTTTGTTTTTGCCTTTACAATTAATAATTTTTCCAAATTTTTTGACACATGATTTTCTCAACATACCTGGAATAAAATTATCCAAAATAAAAAGTCTTGATGTAATGTAAAATTTATATTGTTCGTTGTGTTGGTTATTAGATTAGGAATGTCACCTGAAAATTTGGTGCAATTATCTTTAAAAATAAAAATGTTGTGGGCAAAATTATGCAGAAATGTGAAATTTGGGTCACACGTTTTGGGGGTAAAATATATAGATTATATAAGGGGCAAAAAAATTTGACTAAAAAAATCATAACTCCACTTCTATAAAAGATAGAAAGATGAAATTGGTGCTGTTGTTGTAAAGCTTACAACTAGCCCTTTAAAATGATGTATCATTCATGGCAATCAGACAATATTTAAATTTTGTGTCAAAGTACCTAACAACGGGATTTATGTGGGCAAAATTATGCAGAAATGTGAAATTTGGGTCACACGTTTTGGGGGTAAAATATATAGATTATATAAGGGGCAAAAAAATTTGACTAAAAAAATCATAACTCCACTTCTATAAAAGATAGAAAGATGAAATTGGTGCTGTTGTTGTAAAGCTTACAACTAGCCCTTTAAAATGATGTATCATTCATGGCAATCAGACAATATTTAAATTTTGTGTCAAAGTACCTAACAACGGGATTTATGCTCACGCTGTCATTGTGCACGAGCGTGAATTTGTTGATCCAGTAGACCAGGAGATTCACACTATTGAAGGACTTTGGATGCAAGCAAAACGTAAACTCAGCTATCAGAGTGGTAGGCCCGCTAGTCGCGATCTGCTTGCCAGTTGGGGCCTTTCAGTGGCGCAACAGTCACCAGCAGAACGTTTTCGGCTGGTATTAGCAAATGCTATGTGCCAAAATTTAGTATTTAATGACTGGTTTGTAAAGTTACAGTTATTTACAAAAGCTATGACTGACATATCTGCTGTTTTCAAACAATACACACTGCGCATTGCAGTTTTTTTCATACGAAATAATTTGGGGCTGGATTTCGGAGGATTGCCCAAATATCTATGTTCATAACACCACTGCTGATTAGCCCTTGCAACCAGTGAAGGATAGAGTTTGGGCAATCATTTTAAAGTAGGCCTAAACTAAAAGAAATGTTACTTTGTAAGAAAAACCACAACAAACAAAGAAATCTAAATTCTTTTGTCAATTCCGATTCCAGTTTGTTTATTTCTTTTTTTTTTTTTTTTGGGGGGGGGGGGGGGTTTTTTCTTTTTTTTTTTTTTTTTTTTTTTTTTTGGGGGGGGGGGGGAGGTTGTTTACATTTTTAGGAATATATACAGTAAATAAATGTTATTGTTGATCCGTTTATAAAAAATGTAAATATGCAAACACTTACATTGTATTTTATTACGTGATTATTGCGATAGGCTTTCGATTTTACAACGATTGCTTTGTTTATATATTAATTATTTTCACAACCGAATTTTTTTTCCTTAAGAGCCGGGATTTACTTCCGCTTCCGGGTAATACTAATTCAAAATAGTTTGAAACATTCGCCTTTTAAATACAACGCTTCAATAACAACAAACGTAGAAACATAATTTTAAATTGTCGAGCCAAATAATTCTAATAAATGTGCGTTCTTTTGCTTGATAATGGATTAAAACTTTTTGGGAAAAGAGGGTGACTTGATCCACTTAAATCATTCTTTACATGATCTCTAATGCAGAGTAAAATTTGTAAATGATGCAAACTAGATAATTTTTTTTTTTTAATTTTATCATCAACTTGATTCTCTTCATCAGACATTTGAAGCCATTGTACCTAGACATTGATTGAATACAGTGTATCAATCGTTCGGATCTGTCCTTACATTTACCAACCTTCCTGTTTGAAAACCACGCAGAAAAAAAACAACAAAAATAAGCAATATTTCCTAAGGCTAATGCTGCCCCCCAAAAAAGTGTCCACCCAGGGCGAACCCCCTACCAAGCCCTAGGCGTATATTATCCTCTTCTTCCTACCCAGACCCAGTGATTGTATATATGTTTTTTTTTTATCCAGACTCGGTCTGCAAGAGAATAAAAAAAACTCTAAGGTGACGATAACAACAACTGTATGGCGGAATAGCATTTGTTGAGCTACATATATGTTCCATTCATTCCCAAATTGCCAATCGGAAATGGAGAAAAAAATCAACATATGATTCAGAAATTACCATATGCCTATATCTAAAATAATAAATTATGTCAAATCCCGAAAAATGTAACATTGCCACATTGATTTAAAATTAATTGGCCTATGTTTTAACAAAAACCTCAAAACAATTCAGTATCATGGACCTGCAGCATTTATCCATTACAGTTAAACAGCAGGAACGGGTACCAAATTTTTTATATATTATTTATTTTTAAAATGTTTTTACCACCTTTTGCTTGCTGGTGACTAATGGCACACGCACTCGTCCGCTGGTCACTTTGTTTGAAAAACACATGTTTTAAAAAAATATTAATTTTAAAAAAAAATCACTTATGTACTATATTATTAGTCTATATCTTGAAATATTCGAAAACTATGGAAAAGCAAACACCACCCCACTTCCCCCCAAAAATGAATATACAAGTTTAATAATTATGATAGATGGTCATATATATTTAATAAATAAAACAATAATATTGCCTCCCTGTCTTGTCTATCGTACAGAGCCGTTCTTAGGAGTTTAGGAGCCCTAAGCATGGAGCGTAGGTTGGGGGCCCCGGAAGGGGGGGGGGGTCCGGGGGTGGAGCTCCCTCGAGCTGAGGAGAAAACACCACCCACCACTGACGCACCTCCATTCTGCCTTCATCAATGTTTCCTCTTTCCCACTCCCACGGCCAAGCCCCCAATTTCCTGTCTGCCACCCCCAAAGCTGCCCCCTGCTGCTTCCCTTCCCCTGCCTCCAAATTCAACTCAGCATGATAAATTTCAGGATGAGGAAGGTAATGTGAGTGACACAGACGGGTGCAGTGCCAGTTTAAAAAAAAAAAACAACGCCTCGCGTTCGGGGCCGTAGTCAGCGTATGCCTAAGATCGGGCCTGTATCGTATCTCACAATTTATCAATAAATTTATACTCTGTAAACCATGCTCCCCAGAGTAATTTTCAATAGAAATTAAACAACACCTAAAAACAAAGTTTTTCGTATAAATCCTTTATAAAATGTCATATCGAGCATAAGGGGGGGGGGGGGCTGAAAATTTGACAAAACAAAAATACAAGTAGGAAAATGATTCCCAAAAGTGCGCCCCCCCCCCCCCCCCCCCCTAATCCTTTATAAAATGTCATATCGGGCATAAGGGGGGGGGGGGGCTGAAAATTTGACAAAACATAAATACAAGTAGGAATATGATTCCCAATAGTGCGCCCCCCCCCCACCCCACCACACTTTTTTTTCAAGGCTAACAACTGCACATTTTTTTCACACCCCTGAACTATTTTAATATTCTAATGACCCACCCGCTTGTCAAAGGCAGACTTATGTAACCAAATATTTAAGAAAAAACAAACAAATATTACGCACTAACGATATATTTTCTTTATATAATCTCATTTAGTGCAGTAATCGGGAATTTTATCAAGTGAAATCAGTGGTATTATATTTCCTTCAGCTTCGCCTTGAAAAGGGGTGATTTTGGGAGATTGGGGGTGGGGCTGAAAATTTGAAAGATTGTGTTGTCGTCAGCACCCAGTCTATGTGCCAAGTTTCAGCTCGATATTTTGACGGGAAATTGGTCAATTAGCCATCCGAAGATTTTTTTCAGTACGCCAGCCAGCCACGAATAAAATCGCAATTCAGCGCAATTATCGGGAATTTTATTTTATCTTCCTCTGCCCTTGAAAAAAATGATTTTGAGGGGTTGGGGTTAAGAGGATGGCGGGAAGTGGGCCAATCAGCCATCCGAATATTTTACAAGCCAGTTAGCCAGCCAGCCACCCACGAACAAAAGCGAAGTTAATATAAAGGATTTTAAAAATATATCTGGCTCATTAATTAATTATGATTTAACTTTATTTATGTAAAAAAAAAATATTATTAATAATGATTCTTTTGGCAGATGTCTCAAACTTTTAAAGGAGGCAGGGGGGTATCTATAGTTTATTTTATAGGCCCTATTGCCTATCTATTAGACCTTCTCGATATTAAGAGGGCATCTTTCTCATGTTTTGCAAAACAATTGTTGTTAATAATTAGTTCTAAGCCACGTTTTATAAGCCACAAATTTGGGCAACAAATGAGAAGCGACTACGTAAGATAAGACAACTCTCAATATTTTTTTGAAGAATCGAATACTTAAGATTTCCATGTTGCTTTTTTTCAAGATCTTCGAAACTTAGTATTTTTATTTAAATTCAATTTATTTATTGTTTGTTGCATTGTCTGCTGAAGACTGAATAAGGTAGCTAGCCAAAAAGTCCGTTTAATTGTCTTGCCTTTTATTTTCAAACCTAAACATTTTACACTATTCATATACTTTACTTACATGACTTGAACTCAAGGTTTCTTTCAGCCAGAGGCGTAGCGTGGTGGGGGCAGGGGGGGACAGATTCCCCGGGCGCCAGCTAGTTAGGGGCGCCAAAATGTGCCTTGATATTATTTTATTGATGAAAATAATGGGTTTGAGAGTTGAAAAAAAGAAAAAGGGGCGCAAAAAATAGATCTTGTCCCCGGGCGCCAAACACCCTCGCTACACCACTGCTTTCAGCTATGTCTCGGGGGGGGGCAATGCCCCCAGGGGAAAGGCAAGTGCCCCCCCCGAGCAAAAATATGTCCAACAATAAATCAACTGGAACTGCTGGCGAAAAATCTGAAGTGCCCCCCCCCCGAAAATCTGAAGTGCCCCTCCGGAGGAAACTTTCTGAAAGAAACACTGCTTGAACTGAATGCAGTCCCTTGTACATTAATCATTATTATTAATTATACTTTGTTTTTCAACCTCATTTGCAAAAAATTATTCTATGAGTAGAATAGCTGGACAATAATGTATTAACTTAATTTAGTAAAACTTATGCCATAATATTAAAATACCAGTATCAGTATAGATAAATACTGTTTAAATTTTATTTATCGAATATATATTTTCAACGATACCTAACTTCGGTGTAATTGAAATTGTGTGATTGTAACACAGGTTACAGCGGTCAATTTTTGAAAGCTCTGTAAGCTCTGTCAGACTCCCAGGACTTAACAATTTATAGCCAAAGAATACCGGTATATATTATAAATAAATATTTGACTTATACAGAGAGATGTCGCCATGACGTCATTTGCGTGTTTATTTTAATTATAGTTATAGTTGCAGTGAATTAATTTTTTTTTAGCGTTCGGGTTAGGTTCAGCATTATATTCCCAGCCGATAAATGGTTCACTACCAGACCACTAGGACTAGTAGTAATAGTAATGATTATTTCCTGCCGAATTTGAATAACCATTCAGTCCATTCCTTAAAAAAAAAATAGCACCATAAGCCATAAGTCTAAGTATTAGTTGGCTAATTAGTAATTATTATATTTTTAACTTCAAGTTAGGCCTACGCCTACTACTACTACTACTACTACTTCTAGCAGAATTTAGAATTGATAGTAAAGCCCTACGCCTACACTAAGTGGGGCATTATTAGGCATTATTAGTATAAGATTATAAGGGATATAGAGGCCTAAATTGCTATATTATAGATTCCAATGAGCCATTGTTAGTAGGCCTACCAAAGCTAGGCCCAACTAGTTCTAGTATCAGTGGTTGAGAGTGAAGTTTTAAATCTAACTTTTAAGTTAAACGTTAAATAAGGCAAATTAAGGCATTAAAACTAAACATAAAACTAAAGACCCAGTTCAAGAAACTGACCCTGATCAGGCCTGCTCTGTAATTTTTATTTATTTTGATGTCAATTGGTGTTCTAATTTGTCTTGCGAGATAGGTGCTTTCAAACTTAATATTATTTAAATACAATGATTACTATTGATCAGCCCAGTCAGTAGTAATTCTAGGAGGGGGCCTGCCTCAGGCAGTACTTTAAGGGATATTTAAACCATTAAATAAATGATGTGTTTGTTAGAGAGCACACTTTTGGTAGTCTATTGCGTGTGAAAATTTGTCAAAGTACAACGCTTGGTTCTGTGCCAGTGACATAATGTCAAGGCTAAGGTCAAGGAGGAATGCTGTTGATAATACAAACACAGCTAAGTAGGCCAAACAAAATTAAATCCTTCAATGTCTTGAATTAGTTAAATTTTGCATCTGACCTAAAAGATGACAACATTAATCAACTTAACTTAATCCGACTTATCCTGACAACTTATTTTTTAAGTATCTTCAGGATCACTTAATTAATGCCTGATTTGTAACTTGACTTAGTCTTAATCTTTATTAATAGCAATATAACATTACTCTCAATAATGAGTTTATTGACTCTAATTTTATTTTTAGAGTTGAGAGTAGACGACGGCTGTAACATGCAGAAAACAAATATAATTATGCTTCTTTTGCCCATTCTACTGGTCATCATAAAAGAATCTGGAGCTGAAAAAGAAAAGAAGTTGCAGATAGGAATAAAAAAACGTGTTGATCCAGAGAAATGTAAAATCAAGTCTAGGAAAGGAGATATTTTACATATGCATTATACCGTAAGGAGTGTTAGGCCTAACTTAATTTAATGCTGAATGCTATTGGAAGAAAGATCCAGTTCCTAATAATTTTGTATTATTTTTTCATATCCAATAAATTATTAAATTTGTCAACACCACATTTGTCCCTGAAATAAATGTAGAAATGTATAATGTCTGTACCTTTAGGGCAAGCTGGAAGATGGGACTGAGTTTGATAGTAGCCTCTCTCGCAAAGAACCTTTTGTTTTCACATTAGGAACGGGACAAGTTATCAAAGGATGGGATCAAGGTTTGCTAAAGTAAGTTAATTTAAGTTTATTTATGACCGTTCTATGTTGCAGTAACTTAATTTTAATATTTTCATTACCTTTAAATAATTAATTCACATGTCGTTTTTTAAAATTACCCTGAAAAGGTGAACAAGTAGTTGTATACCTTTTAATTTTTTTTATTCCAACATATACCAGTACACAGTTAGAATTCATTGAAATTATGTGTTTAAGTAAAGCTTTACAGGACATTTATAAATAATCATCAATGAACTTGAATTTTATGCATAGTGATTACAATAAGAATAGGAAGTAAATGATCATAAGCAAATAATTTTGATAACTTAAGAGAGTTTTCTTTTAAAAAAAACTGATATTGTAAATTTTTTTTCCATTAAGCATGTGTGAAGAGGAGAAAAGAAAGCTTGTAATTCCTGCTGATATGGGATATGGAGACAGGGGTGCACCACCAAAAATACCAGGTGCATTTTAATTGTAGATAACCAATGTCTTGAAGAGATAACACATATCTTAAATTGTGATGTTTTTTTAATGCTTTTTGTTCAGGATTTGTTCAAGGGCTTTAGCTTTAACATGCCTTTGGTAAGAAGTGGAAATATTGTTTGTAACACCCACATTATGAATTTTATGATATATGAACATTATTACCTGTATGAAGATAAACACGGAATGTAGGAATGCAGCATGGAAATTCTAGTTTTTCTTGACAATCTTTACATTTTTCTCTGTAGGATGAGCAGTTTATATGAATTTGACATACCTACCTTTTTTTAGGCACCTAAAATACCTATCATCTTTCGAAAAAAATAAAAATAGTTTCATTTATTTTAAATATTTTATATCCATAATAATAATAGTTATTAAATAGCATATACTTAATTTTTTCAGGTGGTGCGACGCTGGTTTTTGAAGTGGAGTTGATCAAAATAGAAAGAAAAGAAGAACTGTGATTTTATAAAAAATTTGTTTTGCGATTTTTTTTTTTCTTTTTTTAGGAAAGATTATTTAAACCATATCTTTGTATTACCGTACCTTAACACACACACAATTGATTCTTAACCACAAAAAGGGACCTAAATCAATATCTGTAGAAAAATCTTGGCATCGTTTTAATTAAATTTTTGAATTAATCTCAATCATGTACCAGTATGTATTTGAGGATACTTTGCTCATTGATGTTTTAAGTCATACATCACTTTTACTAATAATTTGAATTAATATCTTCTTTGAATAAAGGGATCAAAAAAGAACCCAAGTTTTAAAAATAAATTTGAAATGAATGGGATCAGCCTAGACATTAAGATTATTTATTTTAATTCAAATGTATTCATAATATTATTTTTAACTCATCATCGACATCAATGTAACATTATTTAATGATTTTGAAAAGTGATTAATTTATTCAGAGAAAAAAAATTGCAATAATAAAAGAAACAAACCTTGTCATCAGAAAAAAACTATCATGCAATTCATCTTCATTAACTTGTTTGGACTGTGTATACCACCACCATTCCATAATTTTTGTTTCCTTCTCATTTTAAGCGCTCAACCAAAAAAAAAGTGTCCAAGTGGCCTAAAATGTTGCAATATATAAAAACCACTTATAAGATGTATGGCTTCATTAATTTTATTTCATACCTTGACAGTTTTTTAAAGCTTATTTTATAGTCTATCATATTTTGTTCAAATACAGTATTAAATATGTGGTTTAGATTTGCTTTCTTTAAAGTACTTCTTTATTTATCCCCACTTATGACTTACAGTATGTCAAGTATTTTAGAAATATTAAAAAGCTGCCGAATTGAAAGTGCACTTATTGATTCCACAATGCAATATATTATACCATGCAGAGTTGCAATGACAAAAAATTGTCAGTTTTTTTAAAATTTTAAAAACTTTTGATTGAGCAAAATTTAATATCTTTGTATGCATATGTATGCTTTAATAATTAAATATTGCTATGCTAATATTTCAGTGATTAATATAAAATTCAGTTGCTTCATTTAAGATCATTTTGATCATTATGTAATAAAACTCATTAATAGCTTGATAATGAGTAATATTTACTCTATTAAAACTTAAAACAGTTACAGTAAATATGTTAAATAAATTTTATTGAGCAGGAATGCTAAGTAATTTTATTATAATAGTTATTTAAACTTTTAACATGCATTATTTAGCCAATACTAAAAGAAAATTTAACTTACAAAATATAATTTATTTCTTCCAAAAATGCACCACAAAAAAGGTCAATGAAATAAATTTACTTTTCCCCAACTTGTTCAAGTCTATTGTTTTAAATTAATTTATATAGAAATCTATATTATGTCTGTTCTTATACAATTAAATTGATTGTGTTAATTCAACTTATTCTTTTAGTTGAATATAAATTATGGAAATGAATTGTATATTGACTGCAGAGCATAGAGGTGAATAATTTTGCTATTCACAATGGCTCAGCCCAATTTAGTTTTATAGTGCAATGTTAGGCTTTCGGATTTATGTGAATGGTTAAAATTGCATATTTTCTGCATAAGCTTCAAGAAATATTTTTAAAGAAAAGCAGAGCCATAAATTAGTATGAAATGTGATTTTGTTAAATGTCACACACTCAAGCCTTGACATACAATAACTTGAATAATGTACGAAGTCTTTTTTAAAACTTGAATTTTAGGGCTAACTTAAATGTCTCTTAAGGATAACTTTTTAATTTTTAGAAATTTCTTATAGCTTTTTCTGAACAATTAATGCACTTTTTAAATAATTTTATTATTCAAATAAATTAATTTCTATACATTTATTATGATATATCCCTTAAAAAAAAAAAAAAAAATTGTAAAAAAAAAATGTCCCAAATAAAAAATGCAGGCTGTCTTAAACATAAAAAAAAAAAAAAAAAAAAAAGAAAAGTGAGACAAGATTCCTTTTAACATGTTCACATTTAATAATTATAGATGACATATTCAAATACAGATTCCATGTACTTATGATGTTTAATCATGCATGCATAGCAATATATTAATGTTATACCACCATCCTCTCTCTTTACAAAATAAGTGCATAAGAAAGTTCAATAAAATTTCATGAATTTGTGAAACCAAATTGGCAGTAGCATAAGATAACTATTTTAAAAGTTCATTGCCATTGTTTTGTGTAAAACACATGTTTTAAGTCATGTCCATCTTGGACAATGTTTAAGTATAAGTTTCTATCAAATGAATAAAGATGAAGTTAATGAATTTCCCCAATAAAAAAACTTGCAAAATCTTTGCATGAAAATTTTCGTTATGATTCGATAAATATTATGAAGTTATGTCTTTAATTTGAAGGAAAAAAAACTTCTACTTAAATTAGAGGACAAAGTTTTAAATAAATGTTTTACATAGGCCTTTCTTCAATATTTTGAAACTTTTATTTAACATTATTTAACTACCTGTAAAAGAAAATACGACAAAAAGTACTCATTGGAAAAATTCCAAAAAATAAATAAATCAGGTTTTAATTTTTTTACTGGCCGTTTTATATCCTCAAGCAATTCAAATTCAATATAAAATACCCCTGGCACATACAAGGAGTCCCTTTGACTGTGAATAACTTGCCAAAGATAACAATTGTTTAAAAATTGTCGAGAAAATTAATATTTTTCATCAGATTTGAATATTGTTTGAATCATAAACCCAGTAACCGTATCATACTTTATTTGTATAGAAACATAATTTATTTGTGCAGAATTTTTGTTTATGTGCTAATTTATGCTGTGTTGAAATGCTTTTAATTACAGAATACAAAAAGTGCATCAACCAGAGTTAACAAAAGAAACCTGAAAATTGAGATGAAAAATAACACTGGAAGTAATAGTTTTTAAACTTTAGCAAATGGCAGTTTAATAAAGTCATCAAATTCTGTTAGTTCAACCGATAACCAAAATTGAATTTCCACATGGTTATAAGTTATAACTCTTTTAATTTCACTTTGCAAAAAATATTTTGTTGATAATTTGAATTTAATAGCATTTAGATGTAATTAAGTATTCAGACTGCTTAATTTTAATATTTATTTAGAAAGTTAATTTACTAAAGTTTGCTTTTCATCTGCTTTTAATGATTGTTTTTACAATGTTATTTGTAGGAGAACTTCTTGTCAGACAATTACACCATTTTTAAATTTTAAGTGCTTATAAATATAAAATCTCAGAGAAGGCTTTAGTTTTTTTGTTAAACTGGTACATACATCATTTTCTGGTACATACATCATTTTCAAAATAATATGACTTAAAACAAAGAAATCTTAATAATAATATGCACATATCCAAAATTAAATGTATTATGTTAAAAAATAAGATGAAACCTTTCATTCAAAAGTGAGAAAAATATAACATCTCATGACATTATCCAAAATCTTGTTAACCTTTGCAACATTAATATAAATTTTTTAAATACAAGACAAAATAAAATTGTTAGTTTGACTTAAAGCAAACAATTCTACTTCTACATGCAATCTTTAGGATTAAACCTAAAAAAAAAAAAATTAACACTCATCCTTCACGACCTTACATAATGTATATACAAATCCTTGAGGTAAGGTAGTTAAAATTGTATGGTTTTTTTTTTGGGAACAAATATACAGTGCAGCATAGAATTACTTTTATTTGGTTTTACAAGTCTATGTTTTCTTAGGGAATTTTCTAAGATCTTTATGGCAGCAAACCAATATACATGGCATTGGAAATTAAAAATTTTACAGTGATTTATTCCTCTACATTTCAAGATTGGCAGAAGGGGGTGGGTTGAAGATTTCAAGTCAAGTTTTCAACAGATTTATATTTTAAATAATAAATTGCAACATATAATATATTGGTCGAGCCTATTAAGTGTTAAAGCAAAACTATTTTTCAAATCAATAAACTATGTAGCCTCTAAAAAATTAGACATTAAATAATAACTTAAACTTAAATTGACAATGCTGCAGAACAAATTGTGTAAGAAACAATGAACTGCAAAGCTAAAAGATTATTGACCCCCTACCACTCAATAGCTACAATTACAAACTGATCTGCAAGAATGCTCTTTCATATCTGGTTCAAAACATTGTTTATTGCAAAGTTTGTTGTCTGACTTTATATGCATCTACAACAGGGTGTAATAGAAATTACTTTATGATAATGAAGTCAATAAACTTTGTAATAACTTACAAATTGGGGGACATTTTTTAATTTTACATAGCAAAAGCTGACAACCATAATAATGAGGACTTCATTCCTTTCCTACCACAATATGTACAATAAATTGTTGGTTAAATTTAAATATCAAAACAATAGATCACAGGTTCCCAACCCATGGGTCATGACCCCAACAAATGGATTTCTGTGGTGTCGCCAGCTGTAACCATTAATGAAAATTTTTTTATTTTAAATCAAGTTTCACTTCTAATCAATATCTTAAATTTTGAATTATATCGTAATGTCCCCCATTTGCTTTTACATACTGACTGGTATGCCCAAACTCATCATCCAATTTTGAAGCTTGTTAATGAGTTACAATTTCAACCATTGCATAAAATAAAAAAAACAATATTATACAGAAAAATATGTTTTCGATGTGTTTCCTTTTGCCCAATTCAAAAAAGGTTGGGAACCTGTGCAATAGATAGTGAATTAAGTTGAGCATACATTATTTCTACAAGTGATGGCGGCGGAGAAACAAATTAAATCCTTTGAAAATTTGAATATGAAACAAAATTTATATAATAAGAAAAAACAAACAATATCACCCCCTTTCGGGTCATCAGCCACAACCAACATTCTCTCAAAAGTAAGTATATATAAAGCCCTGAATCATTTTTTTTAATAAGACAAATTTTGTGAACTTGAAAAATCTATATCACAATTTTAAAAGAATAAAGTCCTTGTGGTGTCCTTTTTCAACACCAAACTTTTGAGCAAAGCAAGTAGACAAGACTTTTAAGAAGCAATGGGCAAAAACAATTGATTTTGAACCTAGTCAAACAACTATATTTAAGAATAAAAAACATATGTTTATATATTTTGGATTAAAAAACTATTAATGACACTAAAGAAGTTTTGTTGTAATAAGCAATCTCATTGAAACAGAAAATAAAAGACAAGTTTATACTATTTTTCTTTTCATAGAAGAATATCTACCACTGATTACTGACAGTTAAATAAGTTCACACATAAAATTCATGTGAACTTATATACAAAAATGGAAGAGAACAGATGATTTTTTCTTCATTTATATCATAACCTAACATGGCATAAATGTTAAATAAACAGTAAAACATTGCTCATAAGATAGGTGGTTTAAATAATGCATAATGATAAAACCAACTGGACTCTCTTTGCTTTAAAATATATTAATCAACAATACAAGGTTCTGTTCCTTATAAATGAATCATGTTAGTCTTAACGACTAATTATGGACTCAAGCATTTACTTACTCAAGAAATTCAGACAGGAACATTTTAAAATTTTTTTTCAACGTCTCTGAACTTTTAAAATCAAAAGCTCCTTTCTAATCTAATCAATCCTGTTGCATTGTTCAATCAATATTTTTTTAGATGGGCAAGTAAGAATTTCACAGCAAATTCATCAAGCCAGTTAGCAGATTGAGGCATCTTTTATAATTTTAATCAATATATTCATAATAAATGTGAATTTCAAAGAAATTTTTGAGATAAGCATTTCAGTAATTATTCCAAATTTAGAGATTTAAAAAAAAAAAAAAATTGTACATAAATAAAAAAAAAAAAAAAAAAAATTGTAAAAAAATAAAAAAAAAAAAAAAAAACATTTTGTGATGTTTAGTGTGGCAGTTTCATCAAACGTTAATAGTACTTCCAACACTAAATGAGTTAGTTACAGCTAAATATTTCTCAAGTAAAATATGTATGCACAAAAAGCATTTTTATCAACCACCAAAACTGCTAACACTAGTAAGTCATGCAAATGCCACAAAGTGGTTAGATTACCAACAGGAAACTATTACCCAAAAATTAATTTTCCTGATATTCTGAATACATTTTTGCATTCCGTAATTATTGCATAATTATGAGTACCATTTCCATCTTCTTCAAAATTTATGATGGTTTATCATGGTTGACGAATGTGATGAAAACACCAGAAATTTATATCTGTGTTGAGCTTGTCTTTGAAGAAGATGAAAAATCTATTACTGATCATTTCATCAATATTCTATATATCTCCTCTAAGCTCTACAATATATATATTTACATTAGAAATGCACAGTCACATCACCACGGTTAATGATTATAGCATTTTCAAATTTACCATTAAAGTAATACTTTTTTAAAAATAACTAAAAGTGACCCAAAAAATCATAATAATCAGCCCTTGAACTTGACTAGCCATAATGCACTTTTAAGATTTCAATTCAAATTCACATCTTTTAAATTTTAAACTGTATAGTCCACGAAAAAGGTAATGCTTTTATTATCTTTTACAGTTATTTCAGTGGATAATAAATACATGCATAATTAATAAATTAATAACCTTGAAAAAAAAAAAAAAAAAAAAAACACAAAAAAAAAAAACATTAATATTTTATTAAAAAAAAAAAAAAAAAAAAATGTAATGCTTTTATTATCTTTTACAGTTATTTCAGTGGATAATAAATACATGCATAATTAATAAATTAATAACCTTGAAAAAAAAAAAAAAAAGAGAGCTCAATGTAAGACAACCTTTATATTTTCTTGAACTGATAAAAAGAGACTAATTTATTTTTAAAAAACTTAAGCTTTTTTAAAAAATATTTCTTAACTCATTAATAAACCATATTTCAAACAAAAAAAAACCTATAAGCAAACATTTTCACTTCAACAAACAAGAACCACTCAGCCATAAATATCAAACTTTGCAAAAGAATATGAACATAAAAATAAAAGATGATGTTCCAATCAGCAGCAATATTTATGCTAGTAGCATTTGGGTCTAAAACATCACTTTTATGCAGATACATTTGCTAATTAAAAAAAAAAAAAAATTAATAATAAATAATCAGATTTAATTTATTTTAATTTTTTTTAAAGATTACCAAAATATGGTAATGATCAGACTTTTGGCAAGAAAGATACAAATTGTTTAATCTCCCCTGCTAAAAGCAATGCTCAAAAATATCAAATAATTCAATAGGATCTATCAGATAAAAATGTTGCAACATTCTGGTAGTCTTTCAAATTGGTATCACAAGTGATCTTCTCTTCGATAAGAAGGCCCAAGATGTCGTGTGGGTTTAATCATTTTTTCTCGGGCTTCCCTTCGTCCATCTTCTTTATGGTTAAAGTCACAGTCATGAAGTTCAGGAAGTCTATGTAGAGCACAAAATATGCGATCTGAAATAGAAATAATTCCAAATTTTAAAATATTATTTTGAAATAATATCCCTTTCCTCTTAATACAAAATATTTTTAAAATCAAATTTTAAAAGTGATTGTTAGCTAACTTATTTCAACAAGATACTTAACATATTATGGAAAATGATGGACTTCAAATTTTGTCTACTTACCACACCGACATCTACCTATAGTTCGCTGGGCTAATTCTAGCTTACAGCTACAAATAAAGCAACGTTTTTTGTTCTTTTGAGCGAAGGTAGTAAGCAGATTGTCACTTGCCTCCATCTCATCTCTGGATCTGTGAAAATATGTTTTCAACTCCATCATAACACAAAAATCATCCGACATTGTTCTTCAAATAGAATCATTTAAAAGACTTAGTTCCAATGCAGTCCAGACATGGATACATAAGTTATAATACATGTATGTAAAAAATGTCTCACAATGTTCAAGGGTTGAACCGATTAATCAACATGTTTGATGAAAACATTTTAACTCTCTTCCTTTATCCTTATCAGCTGAAAGTTGGTAAATCGATAAATATTGACTTTATTAAGTTTTCAATTCAAAGGGTGTTATCATTCCCTAACCCAAAATTACAGAAAATTGTAAAAAGCAAAATGTTTCTAGAAAATATGTATAGAATAGATTAAAATATATCTATAAAGGGACAAAATACTTATAAGTTTAAGTTGTTTTAATAAACAAACAAAATAATCTGCTCATTTAATCTAAAGTTGGCGTAAATTTACATTTTCCCTTATTTTATCTCTAGCTTGTATGAGGTCTTAAACAAAAGATAAAGATTTTTTAAAAATAAAATGTATTTTTAAAATACATATTAGAATGCGTCATTAAAGCTCAACATTTGAACAGTTAATTTAATGAAAACTGCTACTTACCAAATAAAACCAATGTTAATTTTTTCCCCATCAAATTCTTATTAAAAAAATATTTAAAAATCATGGTGAAATTCAGTAATGCAATATGCAAAAAAGAGATATAATTAAAAATTGGCTTAATAATTTTATTTCTGAAAAATGAAATTGAGAACAACTGTTTCATGTCAATCTAATTCATTTGTAAATGAACTAGAATGACTAGGCATGAAACTTTGTAAATTTGCAGTTACTCAGCCACATCTGCAATATCAAACTGATAAAGCCAGGGTTGCGAAATGCATATAGTTTCTCTAAGTAATTGAGTATCCCTCTATACCAGTGGGTCGCCTGTCAATATGCCTGGGGTCATTTGAAATTTCAGAAATTTAATATTTTTTGTAAAAATTTGCATTTTCATCTTATTTGAAGCACCTTGAATTTTAAAATTATTTATATTATTTACATTGATCAGTCTAATTTATTTTTATCAGTAAAATATGACTATACTACATTTGTTTACATTTTTTATAAAGTACATTAAAATAATTCCTTCTCGTATAACTAGAAATAATATAATTAGTTTATTGAGCATTTTTTAATTTAAAAAAGTTAAATACCTACATATTTATATATATATATATATATATAATAATGCATTATTTTGTTTTACTATTTAGCATAGCGCGTTCAAAAAGAAATTTGACGAAAATTTTAACATGTGGAATGAAAAAAAAATTCGACCAAATTTTCATTCGATCAATTTTCCGTCGCCGAAATTTCTTTCTATCAAATTTCCAGTAACCTTTATATATGCATTCTAAAAATAGGAATAAAATATCTTGTCTTAAAAAGTTATTCAATGTTATTTGTCATCAAAAGCATAGCTGGAGTGTTTGGCACACAGGACGAGATAATTTTAAACACCCCCCACCCATCTGAAACACATTATTTTCATCAATAAAATACCATCAAAGCCCTAATTGGCTCTCCCAACAAGTCTGCTGGTGCCCAGGGACATCTGTGCTAACACCTCTGTTTGTAATAAACTTTTAACACTGTGTTGGGTTAAAGTTGCATGTTTTTTTTGTTTTTTTTCTTTTCCTAGATAAACTTTTTGAATGAAAAGTGTTTAATTACTTTCAAAATCCAGCAAATCCCATACATGTTATGTACCACTAAATACTTTATTTTAGAGGAATACAGATATTAAATTCATAACTGTCTCACCTTTTGATACCCTTGTGTGCAGTTAAAGATAAACTGTTTACTGCTGAAGATTTCTCTATGCTCCCACTTGTAACTGACAAAGGCTGATTATTAGCTGAGGATGAAGCTTGGGAGTTTTTGTCATTAGAGAGTAAACTATCAGTCATTTTTTCTCCCCTTTCTTTGTTTCTATCTGCAGAGTTTTTATGGGAAGCTACTTTGCTATTTAGGTCCACACTAGTGCCAGATATACTAGGAGAACTAGATGTTTGAGTGGAAGATTTTGAGTCATTTGCAGAACTTTGTATTCCACAAATAGAAGAAACCTGGCTTCCCACTACCATGTGATCTCCAGCACTGATGAGAGATGTATTTGAAGAATATGTAGCTGCAATACTGCTTACCACTGAATTCAGGCTGGAGCAAGAGTCAGATTGACAATAACCAGCATCATGCTTAATATCATATGACTGGTCACTCGATGCAGAGCTACATGTGTCAGTATCACTAGGATCTGGCAATGGCTCACAAGAAGGTTTCACCATAGACGTTCCGGAAGAGCCTATATCTCCTCCTCCAACTGCACCACTCATAACTGTGGAAATATGTGCAGGTGTTGTAGTAGTACCACTTGTTGTTGAAGTAGTTGCATCAATGGATGATGATGTGGAAGCTGATAAGGCTGCTCTTTCACTTGGTGGTGCACTCAAAGAGCTGGCCAAGTTGTCAGTAGTAGACCGTGATGGGAAAGGTTTGGAATCCATCCTTTTCCCCTGACTGCTATTCTGAGACTGATTATGGCAGTTCCCAACAGCAGCCTTTCCACCATCTGATAAAATAAGTTACACAAGATTCAATTTTGTTTTTAAAATATAATTTATTAATATAAAGACTACAGCTTAAATTCAGCCAGGAAAGGATATTGCCATACTTTTTTAAAATCATAAACTATTAAATAACCAACACAAGTGTTCAATTTACATGAGAAAAAAAAGTATTATCCTTTTCTCAAACCTTATCATAATTATAATTTAAGATGGATGACCAGACCTGTTTACTCTTACGATTTTGGCTTACAATGTATGATTTTGAGGTGTATACATTATACATACGGCATGTTTATTTTTTTACTATCAAGCTAATGTATTGAACGATTTTGTGATGACATTGTACGATTTTGAGAGTTTGGGGGTAAACAGGTCTGTGGATGACCCTTCTTCGCCCCTGCACCCACCCTCTACATCAATATCCCATACAAGTTTTAAAATTAAAATAAGTTAAATGAAAGAAATGAGCAAAATAACTAATGTAAATATTACTTGATATTTATAAATAATTTCTCCCAGTCTATTTGTTGGACATTAATTGAGCCTGTCTTCATGAGATACTGTTCTAAACCAGAAAAAGTGTCTCCCCATTTTTATATATTTGACCTTCAATAGTCAATTATTGGGTTTCATAGAAGCATAAACCAAGCAAAGCGGGAGATTTTTATTTAATGACTTCCCTTTGCATACACAAAACCATTTTGACATTTCAATCTCGTTAAAATACTTACCAAAAGAGTGTGAAGTTCCTTGAGTCTGACCTCTATGTGCTGAAGAAAGAATAAGAATATACATTTTAATTTGAAAATGTTATAAATTGTGCTGCAACAATTTTTTAAAAAAAGGAAAATCCCTTCTTTTCAAAATAAAACTGATTCACATCATCAAACTTAAATAATTTTTATTTTAATTTGTTTATTTGATATAGCCAATGATTGTTATTACAAAATTTATAATGTGGATTGTTATGTGGAAACCACCACTAAAAAAATGTAATTGTAAATATAGGCAGATCTCTGGCTTTTTGAAAATTGATTTTTGTTCCATAATGGTTAATAAAATAACAGTGAATTATAAATATAATACTAAAAAATAATTCACCTTTTCTGTAGCAAATTGAACAGAGGCCTAAAGTTTTAGCTGACCTGGGGAAATTTTTTAAATTGTTTATTATTACATATTATCTTTAAAAAAAATATAAAAAATGTAATCTTTACCACAATATCTAAGAAGTGCCCTTAAATATCTGTAAATTATTCAAAATTTTTAAAACTAAAATTCTGTTTAAAAATCAAAGAATGGTGTTTTGGTATGTACTTTTAGTACATAATGAATGCAAGGGTTAGCAATGCTTTAGATAAATGCCACATATTGCAAATTAAACATTAAAAGATTTTGGCTATAAATGTCATATGAAAAAAAATTTAATTGATGGTGCTAATTTTATCAAATTTATTATGCAAGATCCAACTTAATCATTTTTGCATATTGTAAGAATCGTTGGCTTTGTCTTTTAACAAGATATAGTAAAGATTGTTATTTCAATCCCACAGACTTTAAAAAAGAAATTCATTAACATTATCATATCATACTGATGGTATTGTTAACAATTTTAAAAAATCTATTTTAATGCCATTTTCAAGCATTAAAGCCAGTTTTCAATGTTGTTAAAGCACTTCTGTAGTACACACATTGATTAAAAATATTTTTGCACCTGTCTGGGGAAGTATACAGGTAAATAATGGGCAACAAATGACATTATCTAGTTATTTTTTCCTGATTTGTTTAGATAATGTCTAAGCATAGAAACTATTACACTGTTCTCTTCAATATAAAATAGTCGGCGATGAAGTTGTCATAACACAATGTCTAAATACCAATGCTAATGCCCCTTGACTGTTACTGTCACATGACTCCATTATTAAATAATTTATAGCAAAATTAAAATTTGAATGACTCGATGGGATAAAAGATGCAATCCTGCTCCCTTAGAAACTACATCATAATCCATACAAAACATGCCTTTAACTGATCATCCTACATGAACAGAGTTAATTTTGATATGAAAAGTAATGTGGACTGAAAATGCTGTCCCCCAAAAAATGTCACCCATGGCAGACTACCCCTTTCTCCCCCTCTTCCTAAGCATCCAGTGACTGAGTTAAAAATAACATCTTGGCAGCTCCTCTTTGAAGTGCATTTACTACTGTTATATGTTTATTTGGTCTTGCAGAGTAAACATGTCTTGTTAATAACCACTTTGAAGGATGAAAGGTTCTTCATGGTGTGTCAAAAAAGAAAATGTACAGTCTGACCAGTTTTTATCCACCACTCTATTTCAATGTTGACAATCAAAATAGCATTTATCTTTTTTTTTTAAATTAACTTATAATTTTGATTTTAAAGAAAATAATTTAAAAACTGATATAATTCACCACTACTTCCCCCTTTGGTAGTCATCTTAGTTGTGTATAACTGAAAACATATGGACTTATTTTTTAAAGATATGCCTTAAATAAGGTATAGCCTACTATCCAGTCATCTCCCTAAATCTATTGAGCATTTTACCACCCCCTTAGGCCATTTCACCGGTTACCGGAAATTTGTTTGAAAGAAATTTTGTCGACCGAAAATTGAACAACGAAAATTTAATCGAGCGGGAGTTTGGCCCAATTTTTTTTTTCTTCAGTTCACACAATCAAATTTTGCATCAAATTTCTTTTTGAATCCACTATACTATTTAGTAAAATAAAATAATGCGTTCAAAAAGAAATTTTCGCAAAATTTGATCGTGAGATCTGAAAAAAAGTTTCCACCAAATTTCTGTTCAAACAAATTTACGTCTATCAATTTTCCATCGACAAAATTTCTTTCAAACAAATTTCCGGACACGCATTCCACCGCCCCCTGAATGCCTTGTCCACTTTGAGAACCAGCGATGTTGCCCCACTTTTCTAACAGCTATGTTGCCCCACTCTTCTACCAGCTATGTTGCCGGTGCATTCATTTCTAATGCCTAGTAAATAAAGATGGATAAGAGACGATAATAAACATCTCTTTAAATACTTAGCATCCCCTCAAACACCCCTCCCCCTTTTCCAGATAAAAATAATAATCTTGATCCTTTGAATGCAGTATATTTTAAGTTATTGCAGCAATTTAATGTCACATTAATGTTGTTAATAATTTAAATGTGGTAAAAAAGAGATAAATAAGATAAATTAAGTCATAAAGGACAGGTTACCAATTTTATATATATAATTACAATCTAGCTATGTTATCAATCACATGTCCTTAACAACCAACCCTATAATTAAAACCACTGATCACTGATAAGCCAAAAATAATTATGCATGCTATAAAAAAAAAGTATATTTAAAACTATTTATTATTAGTTAAATTTCCCATTTATATTCTGGATAACAAATTTTTTGTAAACTACCTCACAGCTGCCAACGGTAATAGGACATATGCAGACAAGCATAGTCACCATGATGACAAATCTCATAGCCTAAAAAGTGACCTCTTTAATTTCTATTTTTGACCCTGGCCTATGGTGTACATTCAGGAATTTTGGACATGTTATAAATGACATTATAAATTAGAGAAACTTTTTTTTTTATCTTTCAAACAGAGTTTAAAAATATGTTATTGATCAATGATTAGTAAAGTTTACCCATTTTTTAACTTCAAAATTCAAAGCTTTATCCTCCAAAAAAAAAAAAAAAATCCATTCTCAATAGAACAAGCAAGATGTCAGTTTTAAGTAATTGGCGGATGGAGAATTTATTATGCTAAAAATCGACTATAAAAGGTGAAACAACAATACCCTCGGTAAATTAAAAAGTGGAGGTTGTCATTTTGTCAATGAAATTACAATATGTGATTTTTTGGTGTTGCCGGGCAATACTTTCAATAAAGTCTATGCTAAAGTATTATAATATTTGCATTATCATTGTCTTTTTTGGCCTAGTACTTAAAATTTAGTACTAGCATCATTATTTTCAGTTTTAAGCCTACTTAGAAATCATCAAACGATTAGTCACCTATCTAGTGTAATATCTAGTAATAATAAGTGAATCATTGAGTGCACGTTAATATTTCACTTAATTCTCTTGTAAAGACTTATCACTACTACTATTATTATTATTACAGTGGTCTTATATAGCGAGGTAGCCCGGCCTCACAGCGCTGCACATAAAAAATTAGCAAACATAATCATGACATTAAAAAAATTGTATACATTAATTTAATTAAAAAACAGCTGTATAAAAACAAAAAAAATATATATTCACCCCACCAACCCCAGAGGTATTTACATGTCAACTATGGACGGCACTTAGTAGCATCATTTATCAGTCAGAGGGGGTGGGAATCAGTCGGGATAGTGGGGTTTGAAAAGATGTGTCTTGAGTGCAGTTTAAAAGGCCTGGGTGGTCGGTATCTTAAGGATGTGTAGTGGGATTTTTAGGGATGCAGAGAGAGAAAGATCGTTCAGCGTATGTTTTAATGCATGTCTTGGGAACAGAAAGAATATGCGTGTCTGTTGAAAGGGTCAATAGACAGAAAGAAGTTCGGTTAGATAGGAACAGGGGTGGACTGGGCCGTCGGGACATCGGGAAGATTCCCGATGGACCGCTAGGACCGGTGGTATAATAAAAATAAAAGTCATGAAGATAGAGCCGCTTTTTGTTTTTTTCCTGGGCCGCTTTGATTTTTCCCCGGGCCGCTTGAACTCCCCAGTCCACCCCTGGATAGGAAGGGTATGAATCCAAGAAAAAGTTGTGGCAGTGAACAAAGAGTTCATAATTAATGCGTGCTTGTAGAAAAGGGAGCCAGTGAAGTGAGTTTAGAGGAGTGGAGTGACATGATCATGTTTTTTTGCCTTTTAGAACTAACCTATCACCTGAGTTTTGAACTTTTTGTAGGTTTTTACTACTATGCTATGCTCATGAGCCATTGTTACTAGTGCTAGTACTAGTAGTTTTATGCAGTCAAGTAATTAGTAGGCAAACTTAATAACTTGGATAAGTTGGCTTAGTCAACATTTGTCAACAGTCAACAAGTATTAACCTAACACTAACATACTTTCAATTTCAAGTCTACATTGAAATCAAAGGAAAAGGATTTAATTATTCATTAATGTTTGGATTTAATAATTAATAAGCCAATTAAGCAATTTAATAAACTATTTCAACCTTCTTCAGTTTCAGTCATTGTCGATAAACAGTGTACAATACAATTGACAAGACTATAATCTATAGATTTGTGGTTATTTTGTGATATTATTTAGTTATTTATTTTTTAATTTTTGAACTGCACATTAAATATACACTATGTAGGCTATAGGCAGAGGCCTACATGAAATAATTGGTGAAAGGGTTCCGTTACAACAATAGGGCCTAATGACTATAATAACTATTTTTGAGTTTCTGAACTGGCTTGTCTGTCGCCATTTTCGCCACCTACAACACAGAATCTGGGAAGTAGCTTTTTTTTTCTTTTTTAACTTACAATAATGCAAGTTGATAATCATTCGCTCAAATACATTTATAAAGAAACAACTCACCCCCAAAAACCACAAGGACAACGAGACTGTGAATCACTACTTGATTCTTCCATATATATGTTGAATATTATAAAAGATCATATTAATAAGAATCAGATAGTAATAATATCCATAGAAATAACACCAAATTTGTGGAATGGATGTAAGGAAGATGACCAGCGACAGCAACTCTGTAGTCAGAATATATGAGCATGTAATGCCAAAATTAGATTCATTACAAAAAGTTATTAACAATTTTGGCCAAACATTATAATGAACTTATCAAACTATTCGGGTTTTTATTGATATTTTTCATTTATAACGTTGGTAATTGATATTTAAACCATTAAAAATTGAAAGAATTATTAGAATGAACAAAAACAAAAGAATAAAATAAAAATTGCTACTATTCATTTTTGAGATCGCGCAAGCCTAATAATCATGATATAATTATGACAGAGTCTTGTAAAATACTTTTTTTTAAAATTTTGTGTGTAAAGCAATCGTTTTATTTGTTTGTTTTCTTCTGGTGTCTTTCAGAAGGATAATTAAGAAACCCGAAATTATAACCAAAAAAATAGTCTCGTAAATAATTTTATTGCATAAAAAGTTAGTCTTTAGCTGTACACATTATATCGAAATGGTGTATAATCGATCTCAAAATTTCCCCTCTAAACTTTTAATATTTCCACTTAATATGACAACGACATGAATAATGAAATAATTCAATTAATTTGACAGCAATGCAAATTGGCAATTTGTCACAGCTGGTAACGTTGAAAACGAGACATTTTCCGGGTTAGGGTTGAAGATCAAGGTCAGAGGTAGCTTTACAACCTAAAAAAAAAAAAAAAAAAAAAAATTAAAAAGGTTAAGGGAAAAAAAAATATTTGACAGCAATGCAAATTGGCAATTTGTCACAGCTGGTAACGTTGAAAACGAGACATTTTCCGGGTTAGGGTTGAAGATCAAGGTCAGAGGTAGCTTTACAACCTAAAAAAAAAAAAAAAATTATAAAGGTTAAGGGAAATGAAAATGGAGCCCCAATCAAGGGGTTCTCTAACTGTATTTGCGTAGTAGTGAAATCTAGCCTTCTGATTGTTTCTTGCTTGAGAAGGGCATATGATAAAGCTAAAACGTATTGTAGGCCTATATAAGAAGTGATTCACGATCAAAATTGCAATATCATTATTTGGATCGCAATCGCAAACTGAAAACCACAAAAAGCTCTTTTAACTCTCACTAAAAGTTAATGAATGTTAGATGTAATATGTTGTTAATGCCGTTCAACACTCAGCTGGTTAGTTTTCAAGGCAACCATCAGCATTTCTGGAGTCGGTTAAGCACTGGATGACCATAAACAAGCTCAAATTAAATGATGATAAGACTGAGCTGCTCCCCATCGCGACCGATCAGAAGCAAAAATCTGCAAATAACACGACATCCATTACTCTCTCAGGTGTGCGTATTGAGTTAGCTCAAACAGTGCGGTACCTGGGTGTCTACCTAGATAGAATACTAACTTTTGAAAGTCATATTAACATGCTATGCAAGGCGATTTTTCTGGAGCTGAGCAGGATTAGTCACATCAGGCCCTTCCTAACAATTGATGCAACAAAGAGGCTGATGTCTGCATTTGTGCTATCACGCATGGACTATTGCAATGCTCTCATGGTGGGTCTTCCAGCTACGTTCCTGGATAAAATTCAAATAGCACAGAATAATGCGGCTCGCATTGTACTCCGCAAACGCAAGTTCGACCATGCAAAAACACTTCTGAGAGAGCTGCACTGGCTGCCGGTGCGTGCTCGCATAGAGTACAAAATCGCAACTTTGTGCTACCGCTGCTTACATGACCTGGAACCGTCCAATCTGAAAGAGCTGCTGACGCCTCACGTACCCACTAGAGAGCTCCACTCATCAGATAGTGGCAAACTCTCGAAACCACGTGTTTGCCTTGAGACTTACGGAAAGCGCACTTTCGCATTTGCTGGTCCAACAATTTGGAACGCCCTTCCTGTCGATCTCAGAAACAACCAGACACTGGAGTCCTTTCAAACCGATTTAAAGACACATCTATTTCGCAAACACCTTCTGGGATGATTGTCAACCTTATTTTCCAGTTAATGCATAATGGGTGTGTTGCGTATGGTTGACATGGCTAGGAAGACTTTGCCATTGTATGCTTGTAATTAGTTTTTGTAGTGTTGCGTTTGTTTTAAATGTGGTAAATTATAGATTTGTTTTTTTTTGTTGACTTTGTACCGCGCTTCGAGCCTTTGGGGATGAAGCGTGTTTTTGAAATGAACTTTATTATT
>CAXITT010001129.1:108068-156143 GCA_964033795.1 Lymnaea stagnalis | reverse complement strand
AAAAAAAATAAAAAAATTCCCCCCCCCCCCCCAGTTAAGATTTCCCAAGGTTTTGCCTGATTTTCAAAATTATTCCCCAGATCCCAAGGGGGGTCGTGAATTCCCAAGATCTTGGGAAATTTCCCAAGGTGTGGTAGCCCTGATGAGAACTCTTCTGTCTTCAAAGATACGTTATAAAAGTTGCCCAATTGGATATATTTAGATTTAAATAATTTTTAAAAAAAATATAGATCAATCTAATATCTACTTTGTCTGATATTTCTTTCTAACCCACTGGATCCATGCACAGCAATGTAAAGGTGGTACTCGCGAGGGACCTCAATATCAAGGGGCGCATTCCCCCAGGGCGCTGCTTTTCCTTTGCACGGTTGTGCATCCATTATGGACGTAACGCGGCTAGAATTTTGAGGGTGGGGGTTATGTGGGAAATATTTGTTAAAACTTTAAATAAAATTGTTAATTTCCTTTCTTAAAATTTGTGACAGTTTCGATTTCTTTCTCAATAAATAGCTGGTGATTTACTAAGACTAAGAGGCAAAAAGGGGGAAAGTAATGAAATATATGTCAGTAGCGAAATAAACACCATTGCAAACAGATGACTAACAAAGCAACTTGGTTCCATCCAGATACATAAAATCACTAACACTGCCTCTCATTTTACTCACCACAAACCAGAGTCAACTTAGGTGCCATCTAAATAATTAAGTGCCATCTATCAAACTAGAGCTGACCAACCAGAGACCATTTAAATAGCTTATTTGCCTACTATGACTCACAACTGTCGAGAAAAAGTCAATCCACTTGCATAGGAAGGGGGCTGTGGAGGGGGTGGTCCACACAGGTGCCTCTTTTTTTTTAATTTATAAATTTATATGAGGAGCGGCATTTTCGGCGAGCTGGAGAGGTTTTTTTGTTTTTTGGTTTTTTTTTAAACTTAGTGGTAGTAGGTGGCACAACTTTCTAGTTAACATATCGCAACATAACCCCTGGTCCGCTCGAAACGTTTCCCAGATCTGCTCATTATGAGGACACGTTACACATCACCCAACGCTTGGACATTGGTCGCTCTCTCAGTCTCTGTTGTTGATGGAACTCTATTAGGCCTACGTAGCCAAGTCTCTCGCTTCGCACCTTTTTTTTTGCCCATCCACCGTTTCCTTTGTCTGGCCTGCTGATTACCAAAGTCATTCTCTGATACACTAAAGTAATACGTCGGCATAGCTAGAGCGACGTGGCCTCCACGGCCTTGCCATGTTTCTGTTTAGTAAGGCCGTGGGCAGCAACGCAGTCGCCGCGGCTTACCCGTGTTTAGGTTTACTTTAAGCAGATTTCTGATCGTTAATGCTGCATAAACTTTATGGTTTGTGGCCGCTCAAATAAACGCAGGACAAGTAAACCCACAACTCACCATAACACATCCAAACACAGGACTAGTGAACCAACGGACAAGTTAACACGCAGAAAAGTGAATACCGGTTATACCGGTACATAGAACATAGACAGCTGAACCCAACAACTGGGTTTGAAAAGGCCTTGCTGAGATAATTGTCATTCTTGACTTGTTCTTGAAAATTTATTTTCACTGCTAATTTGCAATGATTGTTTCCGAAAGATTTCAGCTACTTTTATAAATATGTAAATGTTTTTAATGTGCTAAAAATTATTTTACAAAATTGTGTAAATAACCATTTTTATTATATTTCTTGGGCAGATTTTTGTTTCCTAAACTGAGTCTATTGATTTCTTATTAAAAAACATTAACATGCTCTACAATATTGTTTAACATTTGTAAAAATATATAGAAAATTCTTATCTTTGATGATAATTTCACATTGATATGCTTTAAATTTCATTTTATTTGACTCCTATATTTCTAATATTGCTTAATTGAATGTTTGTCTCTTTTTAAAGTGGTCCACTTAGGATTTTTTATTTATCTCTGACGTCATTAGTATTATGAGGAAAAGTATTATTACCACATGCTTCAAATTTGCAAGGTTGTTTCTATTATAGTCTCGTTATAATGATTATGATTGATCTTTTTATTACATGTCTGATAAAAAAATTCAGAAGTTTTTATGATCTTATTTTTATTGGGTTCGAGTTTAGTGGGTTGTTGGGATAATGTATTCATTAAAATTTATATTCTATCAATTATATCTATGTTCTTAAATTGTTATTTTTAATTAACGAGTGGAATTTGTTCATGCTGTATGCATCCAATGTTGTTTCAGTGTCTTTTCCAGCTTTTATAGATACAGCATTTTCATTTTTTTTCCTGACATCAATTGATGAATCAGGAGGAATAGTTTTGGAACTACATAAATGAAACTCTGCATGCTTATTTTTATTGAGATTCTTTACTTTATGATGGATTGTTTTTAAACAACTGTCTCACAAGAAAAGTTTTCAGAATGTTTGTATTTATGTATTTTATTTATTAGGTTCTTGTGTTAATTTTTTTTTCTATCTTTTCTGTCTTAGTTTTCTAATTGTTTTTTTTTAAATCATGAAGGATATATGTACATGGTGTATGCATCCTATATCGTTCATGCAGCCTCTAATTTAAAAAACCACAATTTTATAATTTTTTTTTCATTTTTCTCAACTTAGCATTTTCCGGATTTTTAAGGAAAGCCAAATGAATCGGGAGGAAAAGTATTCTAGCTACAGCCTTCAAACATTACATGCTTATTTTCATTGATATTCTTTACGAAATTCACTAGAAAGTTTTATAACATTTTTACATTTGCCACCCTTGAAGAGTTCTCAAATATTTATGTGACCCCCAAATACATGCCATTTGTAACACTTCCAATAACTGCTGTGTAATAATCTTCTTTAAACTTTTTGTCAATGTCATTCTTAATGTGTATGCCAAGTTTCATTTACAATACAGTACAATAAGTTACAATACAATGCAATACAAATTTGTCTTTATTCATTTTGCGTAAAGTCAAAATTGGTATTAAATGTTTAATTTTTTGCAATAAAAGTCACAACAAATTTTTTTTTTTAAACTTGAGTGGATTTTTGTCTTTCTGTTTGTGTATGGTTTGTATGTACTATATTTTTTTCAATGGCTCTATTCATTTAGGTTATCAGTATTTTATTTTCAATGTGGCATGACTTAGTCATCTTAGTTGCTTGAAACCAAACTCCCTTCACAGATCACAGATATTTGCTCCCACTCAATCATTACTTCTGTACTTAGATGATGAAATACAAACAATAGTTAACTGTACGGGAACCAACAAGGAAGGTGAGAGAGTAAAAGGAGACAAATGGCAAAGGAGTTTATTTTATGGATTACTGGAGTACACAACTCAAATAAGAAACAGCCAAACAAAAATGTTCTCAAGCCAGTTAAGGGGTTTTTTTCTAAGGGGCATCCTTTATGATGTTCATTCCAACTACCTTGTGAATTGGGTCAAGTATGAGAAAGATTGTTGAAAGGAGATTCGAGATATCAGGAAAAACAGTCAGTGTCCGCATGTTTGACTCCAAGTGCCAAGGAAAAAGTTTAAAATTGGTGGTTTAGTTCTGACTAAGCCAAGCTCTCTAGAGGAATAGTTGAAATTAATTCATTATGAATGAAATTTTCATTATTTAGAATACCTAATTAAATCATAAAGTACTGTGTGATTAAATCTTTTAACTTAAACAATACACATAAATAATCTTAAATAAAGGATTTAATTTTAATAATTAAATTAATATTATTACTTTTCTAAAATTCAAATGAAAACAATAAATGTATCTAAATTATCTTCATTACTAGATTTTTAAAAAAAAAATTTAAAATTGATCTACGAAAATGGCTTAAATTAAAAAAAGAAAATAAGAAAGAAAAAAAATCTACCGGTACTAAGAGAAATGAACAAAGCAAAAATAATATAAAAAAAACAACTAAAAATAATAAAACCATGAATCAATGACATAACAACAAGGAGAAAATACAATTTAAAATAATAATTCTCATACTATTATTGTTATCACACCCGGCTCGGAAGCCATTTAATATGTACGGAGCCACTCCGGGTGCGAATAGTTATTGGCGACCATAGGTACCCGGGTACCTATAGATGCAGCCTACTTTAAACTCTCTTTTTGTGCAATTAATTTTAAATCAATTGTTTTCTCATTAAATGTGGCCGAAGTTAAAAGTAGTGGTTTTTAATTGTACTTTATCGTTTAACCGCCATTCAATATTAATATTCAAAAATGACAATGACTGACTAGCACACACTTGACATTGGCAATGTCATTGGCATTGCAAGTTCAAATAATACAAAAAAAAAATAATACAATAAGGGCTGACATACAACTATCAATATGTTGGTTTTTTTCGGGCAAAGCGTGCCTTTAATTATTTAAAATACATTATTTTGATAATATTAGTAGTATGATATAGCCTATAGCATATGATAGTATTATATAATGTTATTATAAATAAGATACACCGGTACAGGGTAAGTCAGGTTCTATCCGGCCTAAATTAATTTAGTTGATATTTTTAATCGAAAACAAATTATTTGTTTAATTGATTATAATTGACCTCTCGCTCCAGCTCACTACAATTACAGTTCAGCAACATAGACATAGAATATTTTCCCCACACTTTTTAATTTAAAGAAATGTGTTTTGTACATTTACTAATGACTAAGATATAGAGAACATCAAAAATAATAGCTAATTAGTAATTAACTATAAAATATCACATGTTATCAAGATAACAGGCACTTTGCGATAATTTCCCCCCGGCTATTGCGAAAACTCATCACAATTCCTCATTTGAAAAAGAAGTATCTATGTCATGATGTTTACATTTCTAACATCATTAAAAGTTTTAAGAAGTATTTTTCTGCTATATATTAAACGTCTTCCCTACCCTTTATCGTGCCCCTCAACTCTATCTTATTTCTATAAACATGACACTAAATTACCAAATCTAAATGATCACTAATTAAATTGTTATTGTCACTAGAGGAGTATTTGACGGCTGATTTTTACACTAGAGAAACACTTTAGATGTCGTGTTTTTTAAATTGTTAAATGTTGGGACCACCCTACCACTTTTCGTGCCTCTAAACACAATTATTTATTTTTTTTTTTTAAATTGTGAAGACTTAATCTTAAGTTTACAACAAGAACTCTATATTCCATTTTAAATATATTTTATATTAACGGAATTCGATATATTGATATTTTCTTTAAAAATTTAACCAACGCCTGCCTTCTTTTCTACTACATTATCGGAAAATCGTAAAACAAAGAATTCTTTTATCGAAAGAGGAATCTCTTAACCATTTTTTCACGTCTGTAACAGCCTCGAGTGTCTTTTTTTTTATACAGAAACTTGATTAATCTCATAACAATAAACACACACTTTACTTTTTGGCAAAGTAAAAACAAAAATATATTTTCATTTTTGAAAGCAAATTTTAACCCATCTCTATTTTTCAAAATTAAATTTTCAAATGTGTTAAAGTATTCAGGTTTTGATATTCATGGGTAGTACTTCAATAAACTCAGTATAAATAGTATAATGTTGGAAAAACTGGTTCCTCCTAGATGGTGTACTGCAATAACGTAAACTTGCCAATAAACACAAAGTGCCACAAAGATGACTTCATTATAAATGTGGCCAAATGTGCCACATTATAAATGTGGCAAATCAAGACGACTTCAAAGAGTTGAAAGTTGAAAAGTTCATACAAGCTTGAAAATGTGCGCGTTAGTGACGTCAGCTTTTATTACGGGTTGCTGCCTACGGGCATTAAGAAAAAATGTCTTAAATATTTATCTATTATAATATATGATAGTGGAAAAAATATTATTATGGTGAATGAAAAGTAGGAGTCAAAACATTTGAAACTCAATAAAAATTTAGCATTTAAAAAAAAGATATTATACAAAAATGTACCAGTATAATAGGTTCAGAGAAATATGAAATTATTATTTCAGTTTTACAATAAGAGACATTTTTAACAAGAGACGTATGTGATACGTTCTCGAAGGAAAAGAAATATTTATTTTCGGAGAGAAAAGAGCACAAGGGGTTTGGTGAATATCATTTCCGATATCATATCATTTGTGGTTGTCATGGTTTGGCTAAGTAAACATGGATCGGATGACCTAACCGTGAATGGCGAGGAAAGAAATTATTTAGAGTAGAAGTATAAATTTTATTTTAAAACCTATATAATTGAGTCTGTTTTAATTAACCCAAGTTAACTTAATAGAATTGAAGAAACAACAAACATGATTTTAGAAGCAACCCAACTTGGTAAAAGGAGGCGGCAACCATGGGCAAGCTACTCTGTTTTACAAAAATTTGAACATAGCCCTTAAAATTATTGCTTTTATTAAATCATCAACAGAGGTGGATGACAGAGTGAGCAGTACAAAATATATGAAGGCACAGAGTCAATGCAATCTCATTGGAAATCTTTTTTTTTCAATATTTGTAAAAATAAGTAGGAATTTAATCTATACACACTTATTGTAGCAGATGGTGGTGATCTGTGTTATTGTTACATGTGGCGATCTGATCTATGGTTACACGTGGTTCTGGTCTGTGCTATGGCTACATGTGGTCTGTGATGTTACATGTGGTGTGGATAAGTTTATAATTACATGTGGTGCTGATGTGCATTATTGTTATAGGTGGTGCTGATGTACATTATAGTTATAGGTGGTGCTGATATGCATTATTGTTACAGGTGGTGCTGATGTGCATTATTGTTACAGGTGGTGCTGATGTGCATTATTGTTACAGCTGGTGCTGATGTACATTATTGTTACAGCTGGTGCTGATGAGTGATATTGTTACAGGTGGTGCTGATGTGCATTATTGTTACATGTGGTGCTGATGAGTTATATTGTTACAGGTGGTGCTGATGTGCATTATTGTTACAGGTGGTGCTGATGTGCATTATGGTTGCAGGTAGTGCTGATGATTGTTATTGTTGCAGGTAGTTCTGATGACTGTTATTGTTACAAGTGATGTTGATAAATTTTTTGTTACAGGTGATGTTGATACATTTTTTGTTACAGTTTGTGCTGATTATTGGTACAAATGCAATGTGCTTAATATGCGTAGATGAGGTAGTGAAGCAATTAAATATATGAATAAAAATGCAAGATACATATAATATCCATATTGCTATCAGTGTTACACATGACAAAATGTTGCATGGAAAACTTAAGTAACATTACCAAATGAAGACTTTGTTCCATAAAGACCTTGTTCACATTGAAGATATTTATAACATTTCCAAGAAAAATAAATCAGAACTGTTTTAACAAAATATAACATTTGGCATGCAGTGGTCCATGTAACTCTTGTCCCAGATATTTCCCCTTGAGTAATTCCCTTACATCTTTCTTAGCCACTGTTTACGTTTATGTGACGAACATAATGTACAATAAACATGCACCCCCTTCAAACATCTTATAAGTGGTGCCCGGAGTTGATACAAGATCTATGTCAAAGCAGCAAATGACGCTATAGCCGCAATAATTATTTATGCTTCGTTCAGTTAAGTACATATCATGACTGTTTATAAAATCAGAACGAGTGGTTCAAACTACATCGATCAGTGAGAGGCACGAAACAGCCTAATGGGTGTGTGTAAAAAAATTGTTAGCAGTACTTAATTATCAGGCAAGACAAATGTTGGACTGTAGCCCATACACTGGTGGGTCATTCGAGCAAGTAAATAACGGCGTTGTCCTTTGGGAGCAGTCAAATCATAAACAATGTTAGCAGGTTTAATTGGTGGGGGGGGGGGGGAAACATCAAAGAACATAGGCCAGGGAGGATTTGATAGGGCAAGAGCCCGGGAAAGCAACGATTGGTCAGCAGGAGAACCAAGAAATTTTTTTTTTTTTAATTTGGACGCTTGACCACCCACTACAGGAACCTGGCCCAAAGTTCAGAGTGGTTTAAATGGGGGGGGGGGGGGGGAAACATCATAGAACATAGGCTAGCGAGGATTTGATAGGGCAAGAGCCCGGGAAAGCAACGATTGTTCAGCAGGAGACCCAAGAAATTTTTTTTTTTTTAATTTGGACGCTTGACCACCCACTACAGGAACCTGGCCCAAAGTTCAGAGGAAATGTTTCTTGAGCTTAATGTCATGTAAGGCACAGGCTAGGTAAAAAAAAAAAAAAACTAGAAATGCGTGGGTTAAATCTGGAGTGGTACGCGACATAGACAACTATTTAAAAAAATAAACTGGGAAAAAAAAAATGGAATAAATAATTTATAAGATTGTACATTTTAAAAAATCTGTGATATGTGAGTGAAGATAGTTACACATGGCTGAAAGCACTACATCAGAAGGTTCTCAATTCACAATAAAAAAAAAAATTCTTCATTATATTGCTGAGGCGGTTCTGTTAATTATTTACAAATTGAACAAGAAGAGGACATCGGTTTAAAATTAATGTCTGAAACTGTCCATCCACTACGGTATCACCATTCATAACATATTTCACAACACTGTCTCCCAGAATAAATAGACCATTTGCTGTACAATATCCATTTCATAACTTGCTCCCGTTTAAAAAAAAAAAATCTCACAGTACTAATGGCATACGGACTGAAAAGATCATTTCTGACTTCAAGAAACTGCTTATATTCATTCATTTCTTTAGTCATGTATTTTACTTATGTTTGCTCCAGTTGAACAGGATTTTGTTGTGCTGAAGTTTAAAGACAAAAATGGATGAAAGATTTCTTGGTAGAATTATTATGCAAACCTAATGAACTAACACACTGTGTAATGAAAACCATGTGAACTAACACGCTGTGGATGTGTTGTTTTAAAGCTAAAAGATGCGAGGTAAACAAAACAAGAAGTAAAAAATATAAAAATAAAGCTGAATAAAAATGTACATTTTAAAAAAAAAATCACATTATTTCGTAACCTCACTTGGGTCATCAAAGTTTCAAAAAATTGTGCGCAAGTTCATCTTTAGATGACTTTTTAAGATCATTTTATTTTATTTATTCATGAGAAAACTTTTTTTTAAAATGGAATTTGAGGGCAAGTGTATAATTATAATCACCCAATAAAAGGTGACAAGCGTATATACAAGACCTGAAGACAAAAAATGTTTCAAACTTCAAACAATAATATTAGGCAGAACAGACAGGTTTCGCAGCTTAAAAAAAATAATTTAAAAATCTCTAAGAAGGTTGCCTAGAGTTGCCATGATATTTCTTAACCAAACTGATGGCATCATCTTTTTAAAATTAAATGAGCATGTCTTGCGTACCCTGCCATTCAACTAGAAGACCGCATGCTGCCAAGTCTTTGTATTTACACGTATGAGGGAAGCTCTGGATTCATGGCTGAAACATTTCATGTAGTTTAAGTCCTTAGCATTGTGGTGAAAAACTTTGACCAGATCACATGACTGGCCAGTTAAAGACCATTCCATGTACCGATCCAATGCTGGCTTTATCTAGCAGCTTCAGTCCTGAACTCTAATTGTTTAGTCTGATCTCTGTTTAGTCGGAGGTTCATGGGGTGTAGGATGCCTCATAAGTCCACAGCTGACAGGACTAAACCTCTCGCTGAGTTTTTAGCTGGTAAATGGCAAGAGAGAAGAGGAAAAAAAAAGAATTAGAGTGCAGGAAGATTATTTGAGATGGTCCATAAATTACAATCCAAGATTCCAAGTCAGAATTTTCATCTCTTAAAAACAATTAAGTCAGAACTTTGGTCCTAATCAATATTAAATAGCTTAGAGTTCAAATATTCCTGAATTTTTCTCCCGTATCCATAAGAACTAAGCTGTTGATAATCCGACTAGTTCAATCATAAATATTCCAAAGGCAAAAAGAAGCCAAGCCATTCTAAGGGGCCAGGCCATTCTAAGGAGCCAGGTCATTCTAAAGGGGCCAGGCCATTCTAAGGGGCCAGGTCATTCTAAAGGGGCCAGGCCATTCTAAGGGGCCCAGGCCATTCTAATGGGCCCAGGCCATTCTAAGGGGCCCAGGCCATTCTAAGGGGCCNAAGGGGCCAGGTCATTCAAAGGGGCCAGGTCATTCAAAAGGGCCAGGCCATTCTAAGGGGGCCAGGCCATTCTAAGTGACCAGGCCATTTTAAGGGGCCAGGCCAATCTAAGGGGCCAGGCCATTCTAAAGGGCCAGGCCATTCTAAAGGGCCAGGCCATTCAAAGGGGCCAGGCCATTCTAAGGGGCCAGGCCATTCTTAGGGGGCCAGGCCATTCTAAAGGGCCATGCCATTCTAAGCTAAGCCTTAATTCTCAAGGAAAATAAAAACCATATCAAGAGACGCACGGTCAAAGTAGGTGGTGTCCATCTGGTCATCTGGTTCCGGCACAAACGCTGGCTCCATATTGATCAAGTTGGCCCAGTCAATGGCGGAGAAGAACGGCATGGCCTTGACCTCTGCAAACACACCAACATTTGAAAAAATTATCCAACAGGTGTCAAACACTCAAAAGAGTTGCAGACCAAAAGTTCAAATATAATATCTTAAAAAGGTTCTGCTACATAAAGTTTGCTATAAAAAGATGACATCTGTAGGAACAAGTTTGACTCGTGGTCTTAGGCGTTGGGTACATCAAATCAAGGTCAACACGGGCAAGGTCACAATGAAAATTGATTTTAAAAAATACATGCATACACATATGCTTATTCACCCACACTAACAGTTAACTAACTGTATTTAAGTGTAACTAAGTCACAAGGGCCCATTACTGTCATTGGCTTACGTGCATCAAATTCATTCAACTGTATTGTACAGGACACAAGGGCCCATTACTGTCACTGGCTTACTTGCATCAAATTCATTTAACTGTATTGTACAGGACACAAGGGCCCATTAGTGTCACTGGCTTACTTGCATCATATTCATTCAACTGTATTGTACAGGACACAAGGGCCCACTACTGTCACTGGCTTACTTGCATCACATTCATTCAACTGTACTGTACAGTAACAGAGAGGCATGTGAATACCGGCATATATTTTATAGCAGGGGTGGGCAACCTATGACAGGGGGTGGGGGGTCACATGCAGCATGCTGAATATTTAATCAGCCCCGCAAGACATTTCAGGAACTGGATTATCCGTGTTCAAATTGTCTTACTGTAATCAGTGTAAAATTGTTTCACTGTACCGGTAATTACAGTGAAAAAATTGTCTTAATGTAACCAGTGTAAAATTGTCTCACTGTAATCACAGTGTAAAATTGTCTTACTGTGATCATCATGGGCGCCCGCAGGTAGGGGCATGGGGGGGGGGGGGGGGGGGGGGGGGGGGGGGGGGGGAGGCGGGTGGTGGTGCACTCGCCCCCCCATAGATTGATTGGATAAAAAATGTTTAGACAAAAATAGACAAAAAATGTATTAAAATAAAGAGAAAATAAAGAGAAAGTAACTAAGCTGATGTCCTGTCCGTTCGTTGACCATACAAATACGCTACAGTAAATTAAAATTACATTAAAATATTACTACAAAAATTTTGCGCCCCCCCCCCTGGAAAGTTAATCGATTTTTTTGCCCCCCTCCCCCCCAGAAAGTTTTCTGCGGGCGCCCATGGCGATCATGTAAAATTGTCTTACTGTAATCACAGCAAAGTTAATAATTATTCAGCTGCTTATTTTTAACCAAATTTGTAAATGCCATTTTCAGTGATATATATTAAAACTGGAACCCTTGTTTGGCCAAAAATAACAAATTTTCATTTGGACAAATAAGGAAGAACACGCCTGCATTGAAGTAGTAGCTTGAAACTAGTAAGCCCATATTGCTAGTATGCCCCTATTGCTTGTAAGCCCCTTATTGCTAGTATGCCCCTATTGCTAGTATGCCCTATTGCTAGTATGCCCTATTGCTAGCATGCCCCTATTGCTAGTATGCCTCTATTGCTAGTATGCCACTATTGCAAGCATGCCCCTATTGGTAGCATGCCACTATTGCAAGCATCCCCCTATTGCTTGTAAGCCCCTATTGCTTGCAAGCCCCTATTGCTAGCATGCCACTATTGCAAGCATGCCACTATTGCTAGCATGCCCCTATTGCTTGCAAGCCCCTATTGCTAGCATGCCACTATTGCAAGCATGCCCCTATTGCTTGTAAGCCCCTACAAATGCGTTGCATGAGTACTATTTTATTTTGTTTTACGGCAATGTTTGTTGTAATAAATCTGTCGTATAAATAGGGAGTGGGACATTAGAATATTAATAGAGGTCAGGGGCGGGGGTGTACTGGGGGAGGGGAGGGGTGTGCGTGTTCAATCACTAATTAGGAATCCTCTTGACTCCATGTTTTGTCAAGTAACTTTAGTAGATGAGAAGTTCATTCATTGCGGCCACCATTGCTGCTGGTTATACATTAATATGTCATGTGTAAAGCCAAAAGTTTTTCCCCTCAATTCAAACAAATATTTTTAACTTAACTAGAATTGCTCCAAAGACCAATCAACCACATAGGATAAAGTGAACTATTGTGCCCGCATCTCATAGGATAAAGTGAGCTATTGTGCCCACATCTCATAGGATAAAGTGAGCTATTGTGCCCACATCTCATAGGATAAAGTGAGCTATTGTGCCCACATCTCATAGGATAAAGTGAACTATTGTGCCCCCATCTCATAGGATAAAGTGAACTATTGTGCCCACATCTCATAGGATAAAGTGAGCTATTGTGCCCACATCTCATAGGATAAAGTGAACTATTGTGCCCACATCTCATAGGATAAAGTGAACTATTGTGCCCACATCTCATAGAATAAAGTGAGCTATTGTGCCCACATCTCATAGGATAAAGTGAACTATTGTGCCCACATCTCATAGGATAAAGTGAGCTATTGTGCCCACATCTCATAGGATAAAGAGAACTAATTGTGCCCACATCTCATAGGATAAAGTGAGTTATTGTGCCCACATCTCATAGGATAAAGTGAACTATTGTGCCCACATCTCATAGGATAAAGTGAGCTATTGTGCCCACATCTCATAGGATAAAGTGAGCTATTGTGCCCACATCTCATAGGATAAAGTGAACTATTGTGCCCACATCTCATAGGATAAAGTGAGCTATTGTGCCCACATCTCATAGGATAAAGTGAACTATTGTGCCCCCCACATCTCATAGGATAAAGAGAACTAATTGTGCCCACATCTCATAGGATAAAGTTATTGTGCCCACATCTCATAGGATAAAGTGAGCTATTGTGCCCACATCTCATAGGATAAAGAGAACTATTGTGCCCCCCACATCTCATCGGATAAAGTGAGCTATTGTGCCCACATCTCATCGGATAAAGTGAGCTATTGTGCACACATCTCATCGGATAAAGAGAACTATTGTGCCCACATCTCATCGGATAAAGTGAGCTATTGTGCCCACATCTCATATAATAAAGAGAGCTATTGTGCACACTGTTACCTTTAGCTGCTGGTCTTTGGTCAGGTTCTGGCGTGAGCAGAGCTTGGACGGCTGCCACAGCGTCATGACTTAAGGCCTCGTCATCCGTTGGCCAGGTGATATCTGCCAGGCAGAAGAAATCAATGAAATCATAGCTGTTTGTGCTTCATTAAGACATCTGAGATTTATTCATTTATGTCTTACTTTAGAGCTAATGAAATATAAAGGACATGATCACTATAATGTTATGTGATTGAATAAATTGAATGGCCCGAATAACAGACCATTTACCAAAAATGTGTCCAGCCATGTGTGCTAAATGGATCCCCCCTCCACCCCCCCCCCCCACCACACACACAAAAAACACTACATCTCCTTNAATGAAATATAAAGGACATGATCACTATAATGTTATGTGATTGAATAAATTGAATGGCCCGAATAACAGACCATTTACCAAAAATGTGTCCAGCCATGTGTGCTAAATGGATCCCCCCTCCACCCCCCCCCCCACCACACACACAAAAAACACTACATCTCCTTCCATTGTTGATAGGTTTATGGTTTATGCCTGACAAAACTCAAGGTAGCCGAGTCCTTAGAGAAAAAGCATCTAGAAAAATCTAAGGATTGATCTCTTTCAAATGCGTTGTTCTCTATCTATATAAAATGTTTTCAAAGACTGCCTCAGAATCTAAGACCTTACTTCTGCTCACTATGTTTTCAAAGACTGCCTCAGGATCTAAGACCTTACTTCTGCTCAATATGTTTTCAAAGAAAGTCTCAGGATCTAAGACCTTACTTCTGACAAAATATGTTTTCAAAGACAGTCTCAGAATCTTAGACCTTACTTCTGCTCAATATGTTTACAAAGACAAGCTCAAAAACTCTGCCCTTACTTCTGTTCAATATGTTTTCAAACACAGCCTCAGGGGTCTGGTCATTAAAGGGAGGCAACCCAGTGAGGAACTCATACAAGCATACACCTAGGGCCCACCAGTCAACAGCAAATCCTGTAAAAAAAAAAAATTTTTTTCAGAGATTTCATTTTAACGTGCACTATTATCCCCCAATTGCCAGGCCTTTTTTAAAATTTTAAGATGTATAAGTACAATGCAGTTTAAAAAATGTTGGTTAGTTTACCATTTCTGACATGTTATGCATTCACAAAAATATTCACTTCATTGGATTATCAAATAATAAAGTTAATTATTTCATTAAATTATGCAACCTTTTTATTTTTAAAGAATTTTCAACTTTTTTTTTTTTCCTTCTCTTGTTTATGTTGGTTTGTTGAACATAAATAGTTATAATATAAAACCAAATGGTATTTTTTAAGATCACCATGACATAAATCTAGAAATTTCAGTTAAAGAATGACAATCTGGGATTGTCAAGTAGAGAGTGTTCAGTTAAAGAATGACATTAATCTGGGATTGTCAAGTAGAGAGTGTTCAGTTAAAGAATGACATTAATCTGGGATTGTCAAGTAGAGAGTGTTCAGTTAAAGAATGACATTAATCTGGGATTGTCAAGTAGAGAGTGTTCAGTTAAAGAATGACATTAATCTGGGATTGTCAAGTAGAGAGTGTTCAGTTAAAGAATGACATTGATCTGGGAGTGTCAAGTAGAGAGTGTTCAGTTAAAGAATGACATTAATCTGGGAGTGTCAAGTAGAGAGTGTTCAGTTAAAGAATGACATTAATCTGGGATTGTCAAGTAAAGAGTGTTCAGTTAAAGAATGACATTAATCTGGGATTGTCAAGTAAAGAGTGTTCAGTTAAAGAATGACATTAATCTGGGATTGTCAAGTCAAGAGTGTTCAGTTAAAGAATGACATTAATCTGGGATTGTCAAGTCAAGAGTGTTCAAAATTCCGTACACAACTCTCATATCTTTCTACAATTTTTAGATCCAGTATTAGCAAATGTGTAGCACTGACTGAAATTTCAATGCAAAGGACCAGTGTTTGCTTTATCAAAGTTCTATTCGGTGGGGCAAAAATAATTAAAGCATGTAGCAATTTTTAACAAAAAAAAAGTTTTACAAATAAACATGAGATATTTAAAAAAAAAAAAAATTTTTCAAGGGATAAATTATGTCACTGTGGCTGTCTAAGCATATAAGTTAGGTTTTTCAACGCTTACAGGAGACACTAAAATTTTTACAAAAAATTGTTTCGGTTCAATCATGTGACAGAGAGTGTACTTCCAACTAATCAATTTGAAAATATTTTTTAGGACATGGCAAAGGTCTAAATTTAAATACATTTGAAAAATAAATAAAAAATTAATAGATTAACAGAGACAATTAATTAGCACTTGAGCGAGCTGAATTTTTTTAAAGGACTCAAAAACTTAAATACAAAAATGATAATCTGAAAATATATTTGTGTGACCAACCGTGAGGCTTCTGTAAAAGAATCTCTGGCGCCAGGTAGTCTGGGGTTCCTAATATTCTGCCCGCATCCTCCTGAGGCTCAGTTCCACGACGTACACTCTTGGGCGTTCTCATGGGTGTATGAAGCCGATTTGCAGGCGTATGCATGGGCGTCTGTAGTCTGGTTCCTGGCGTTCTCATGGGTGTTCTGAAAAGTGACTCTCTGAGACCGCTGGGTGGCTGGAAGGTAAACATAAAAATAATAAAAATTATTTTAAACATCGTTACAAGCTGATTGCTGATTGAGTATCAAAAGTCAAGTTATGCCAACAATAAGGTGGATGAACAGTGTGCAGCAGGGACAAAGTGCCCACATGCTTCAGCGAAAAGCTTTAAAGAGTTCTATAAATATGCACGGAGGAACAATGTCAGCTAAAAAATTCAAATTTGGTTACCGCAGCTGTCAGGTCCTTGGGTGGCGATATATCAGAGAAGCCATTCCTTTCTTTACCGAGCCCACCCTGGCTTTTGACAGGTCTCAAAGAAGACCTCACCTGTTTTAAAAATACAAGCATGTAGTTTTGTCATTGTTATTTTGTAATGATTTCTAGTTATTGCTGTGTATCAAAGTTTTATCTTATATTTACATTTGATGTCCCGTACTTGCATATTAAACTTGGGAAACATAAAGGGAGGTAAAAAAAATAATCGCTTTTTGAGAAGTGTTTCTACTTTTTAATTTCACAAAAAAAAAACAATTTTAAAATTCACACTGTAATCTTACAACATGACAGTTTTTCATAAGTCCTATTTTCAGCTAATTAAAGAGATAGCAGTATTTTACGAAACTATTTACTGAATTAATGTTACCAAAATTAAATATGAATTATTCCTCTAGATGCTTGTGGCTTCAGATGTATAATGATATCAATGGATGAAAAAGATGAAACATAATTTTCAAGAATCAAAAGATACTTCTTAAATGAAGATGAGGTTGAGATTTCAGTAATCGAGGTCACCAGTTTACATAGATTTCAAAAATTATTTTCATATAAAATAATCTTGCTACACACCTGTGAACATCTCAAATCCCCTTTTTCAAACCATTTAATATACCCGCAACAAGAAAGGGGCTAAAAAAATTATTGGGATCAACGAAGACGACTTTGGAACATTAAAAAAATGTGAAGGCAATAAAGATGTGGCTCAAATATGCTATTGTTCATACTGATATTAGGCTTGCGTTATTTTAAATGCTGAAGGCAATAAAGATGTGGCTCAAATATGCTATTGTTCATACTGATATTAGGCTTGCGTTATTTTAAATGCTGAAGGCAATAAAGATGTGGCTAAAATATGCTATTGTTCATACTGATATTAGGCTTGCGTTATTTTAAATGCTGAAGGCAATAAAGATATGACCAGTTTGCAGCCCGTGAAGTAAAGAAATATTCTTCTTCTTATTTTCTTAATAGCTTCCCCCCCTCCGCTGTCCTATTTTCTTTCCGCCCGCACAAGTTTTTCATAAAGTATATCGGCTCGCCTGAAGTTTTGAGTTGTGCTTGCACATCTTAATTAAGTAATTCTTGGATTATTGTGGCAGAAAGTGTTTTTGTGTCTTTGAGAATACAGAGGATTATGTTATAATTCTCTTGTGTAATATTGTGATATGTGATTAAATGTAGGATATTTCAAGATTAAAGGAAAGTGAATATTTTTTTACATTTTTACTAACTCTATACCTTATGAATCATATTCATTAAAATATCATTACACATAATAAATAATGGCTCTTACAAATAAGTTGGGGAGGGAGCTAGAAATATACTTAAAAATAGTATATTATATCTATATTTGATTGTAGGCCTACTAATCTCATTAAAAGATACTAGAGTATGAGTATAAGGCCCTTACCTCTTCCGTCACACTCAATGGTTTAACGAACATGGCACCATCCTCACTTTCCTGGCCGGTCAAATTTTCAGCTATGCTCGGCAGTGCACCCAGTCCAGAGAGCAGGCTCTGCTGCTTGCTGGGAAGAGAATCCATGCAGTTATCTCCCCTTGTTAACACTTTTTTCTTTGCTTCGCCGTCTTCGGGTGACAGGCTCAGGGGCCGGGGACCGGATTGGGTGATATTTGTAAGTGGGGGTGAGGGGAGAGCCAGTGACAGGAAATTGAACTGAGCCTCCGAAGGTTGAGCCGAGTCAACGCTGCCAACATCTGATAACGATGACACGGAGGAACTCCTTGACCGGAACTTGATCCGTCCGGGTGAAGGACTACCCTCCTTCTCCTCTGTCTGCGGACAGGTACCCTCATATTCAATGGTGGAGTTCAAAGTGCTAACATCCGTGCCGATGGATGTGTCCAGTGTTGAGATTCCTTTCTTAATGATGAGCGGTTTGAGGTGGCCACTGCCTGCCGTTGGCGAGGAGTGCATCGACGGCCCGGGAGAAGGTGTGGATATGAAAAAGGAAATTTTGTTTTCATAAGGGTCGTCCGAGTTTGACTCGGATTCGATGTCACGGTCCGAGGGTTTACCTTGACACTCCAGGGCCAGATTGTTGAGAGCGGCCACTCTGTGGAGACCTGGCTGGTGATTCTTCCTAAACTGCCTCATCTTATGTGGTGAACCATACCTGTTCTCCTCCTTGGAAGCTGTACCACATTTCGGTGACCTCTCTACAGAGTTGCTCCTTAAGATGAGGGGCTTGCGCAGGACAGGAGTGTCACTGCTAACTGCCGGGTTTGAGTTCTTAAAAGAGATCGACCTTGATTGGACCCCAGCGACAATATCCTTGAGGGCAAGGGTGCTGATTTCGCTGGTGAGGCCCGTGTGTGCCAAATTTGGTTGCGGGGGGATGTTCCTTAGCTTGTCACCTATAACAAGGCCCGAAGTCTCTGAGCACTCTCCTCTGTCGAAACGAGGTTTCTTTCGATTTTCCAAACACAATCTGCTGAGGTCAGGGGACATACCAGTATGAGGTTGATCTCCCCTACCCCATTTGTTCCCCTCCGCCACCAGCTCTTTGCAGAGGGCTGCATCAAAAGACCTTTTCCGCTCGAGTTTATTTCTGAAGGGCAGTGGACTTTCTGTCGATCTGGAATCTGTCTCTGTCGTGTATTCCAAAGACCTGCTTTTGTGGCTGAGGATGTTTTTGCCAACGCCGGTGGACTGGTTGGCAAAGCATTTGTCGAAAGTGTCAGACAGCACTCTACGCAGGCCGGGTTTGCTCAACTTGCGCCTGGGAGCGGGTGCACTTCCAGGAACTTGGGTCTCGGCTTTCCCAAGGAGCCTCTCCGTTTTCTTACTTGGCACCACATTAAAGTTAGGTAGGTTCGTCTCGCAGGAAAGAGGCTTCAGCGCAATTCTGTTCAGGCCAACCATTTGGCTCAAATCTTTGAGCTCTGACCCAGATTCTATGCTGAAATTGTAAGTCCCGAAATCGAGAGAAAGGCGGGTGCTGTTGAAAATTTTGTCCCGTTGCTGCAGGTGAGCAGAAAAATCCCTGGATAGCTCCAGATCGGTCGAGCCTGCAATGGAAATGAGACGAGACTTATTGTGTCCATGAATTCCACTTAATGATTCATCAAGGGAGCTAATAATTCCACGCTCAAGTTCCATAGAAGTCGACGAACAGGTATTTAAATCTGAGCGCAGGCAAAACTGCTCGCTGTGTGACCTCCCAAAAGAGATTGGCTGATTTTTTTCTCTTATTTCTTTAGATTTATCCTCTCCTGCTTCTCTCTTGTTAAAAAGTTTTAGCGATTGCTTACAAGAGTCTGTCGGGGTTTCAAAAACTGAACCGCTCTTGGCGATAACCGGGCTGGCCGGAGAGCCACCCAAACTTGAGGTGTCCGAAGATTTGGCGTTTCCATTGCCTTCCCTTTGCTGAATACAGCACAGTGCATTCGAATCAGAGTACGACCCTTCTCTCATGGACCGCAAGCCACAAGCAGAATAACTTTTCCAGATGGAATTGTGGGTACGGTGCAGCAGTGGGGTTTCATCTTCACCTCCTTCCAACCTAAACAGCGGCATGATGTGGCTGTCGCAACTCATGACATCTTTCTCATCTGTGGCCAGCGAACATGCACTACCAGGTACGTCACCCCTGATGCTGTCGACCTCATCCTTCTGATCGATGGCCAGATTCTTATCATCTGCAGAGTTATTGAGACTGTTTTCACTGCTGTTAGCAGAAATGTCCATGATGGAAATGTCAGCGGGTTGCTCGATTTGTCTAGGTGGCGACTCGACGGGATCAGCTGACATAATACTTTCATTGTGTCCTAGAAAGAAAATGTGTTGTTTTGAAGGGTGTAGATATTGATGACCCAATTTTTTTAAAATTTGCATTACGGTAACACTATTAGGCCAAAAATTACTTTACAATAATAAAATCTTCAAAGATACAAATATTTCACTCCTTGTTGCTTAGCAAAGGGACACGAAGTTGTTTATACATATTTACTTTCATAAAATTGCTTAAATGAAATCCGTATGCTAAAAATAAATATGTACAATGTTATCAAAACACATTTCCATATATTTGGATCAATCAAAGAATCTTATCTCTAAGAGTTATTAAAACACTAGCTGGGGAAATGCAAACCACGCTTCACATGTAAATTACAAAAAGAGAAACATAGGCTGCAATAATAATTTCAGATGGCGATCCATACATCTGCCAAAGTTTGGTCTTAACGAATCCATATGTGATTTTTGGATGAATTAGGTGCGTTCGTGATCAAGCACACAGTGATGGAACCAGTGAATGAGAGCGCAGCATGATGCGCAATGAGAGCGGGCGGACTAGAAAGATCCACTCAGGAATTATTATTACTGATACTTAATTGCATATTAAAATTTAATTAATTTCATCAAAACATTTCTGAAAAAAAATTATTTGAAAGGATAATGTGAATCTGTGGCAACTGATCAACTAACAACTGTTACAAAGCAGGTAGTGTCTTCTGCCAGCTACATGAACAAAATAATAAGTGCCGATTGCTGACGCACTAATAGGTACTCACTGGACATGAATGACAGCTGCAGCAGCTTGCAGGCCCTTCTGGACTCGGAATCGCTGGCTGATGAGCTCCTCCAAGAAAGAGAATCTTGCAATGTTGATGTCAGGCTGAGTACGGGCGGCGTTGACCCAAAGCTGTTGTACAGCCGACTTTTCTTTATAAACCAATACAGAAAAGACATTTTTTTAAATATTTTTAAATTAAGGTTCGTGCGTAATGGTAGTGATGGTAGGAAAGTTGTGGAGGTGGGAGACAAGGTGTGTGTCTGTGTGGTGATGGTAGGCAAGGTGTGTGTGTGGTGGTGGTGATGGGAGGCGAGGTGTGCATGTGTGTGATGGTGGTGGTAGGCAAGGTGTGTGTGTGTGGTGGGAAGCAAGGTGTATGTGTGTGGTGGTAGGCAAGGAGTGTTTATGTGGTGGTGGGAGGCAAGGTGTGTGTATGTGGTGCTGGTAGGCAAGGTGTGTGTATGGAGGAGGGATGCAAGGTGTGTGTGTGGTGTAGGAAGGTGTGTGTATGTGGAGGTGGGAGGCAAGGTGTGTGTGTGTGTGGAGGTGGGAGGCAAGGTGTGTGGATGTGGTGGTGGCAGGCAAGGTGTATGTATGTGGTGGTGGGAGGCAAGGTGTGTGTGTGTGTATGGTAGGAGGCAAGATGTGTGTGTGTGGAGGTGGGAGGCAAGGTGTGTGTGTGGAGGTGGGAGGCAAGGTGTGTATGTGGAGTTGGGAGGCAAGGTATGTATGTGGAGGTGGGAGGCAAGGTGTGTATGTGGAGGTGGGAGGCAAGGTGTGTGTGTTGTGGTGGTGGGAGGCAAGGTGTGTGTGTGTGGAGGTGGGAGACAAGGTGTGTATGTGGAGGTGGGAGGCAAGGTGTGTGTGTTGTAGTGGTGGGAGGCAAGTTGTGTGTGTGTGTTTGTATGTGTGTGGTGGAGAGAGAGAGTATATTGTATTCAGAAACAAATACAATAAAATAAAGTGACCGGTGCCCCACCTCCCTCCGCCCCACCTCCCTCCGCAGTGAACTAAGATGATAGAAAAACAAAAACAGCATTGAAAAAATTCAAGTCAGACATGAACACAATCAGTCGCTTCATTACTTTATAATCTACAGCTGATTAAAAGATCTCAGACTAAAGCTGATCCCTGACTTCAAACTGGAAAATAATATTTATCTAATTCATTTTCTCTTGTTCCTTTTCTCTTCTTCATTTTTTAATTCCCTTCACATTGGCATTGTTTATGTTATATTCATCAGGTTGCAGCTTTGCAATCTCATCGACGTGCTTAAATCTCTGTTCTTAGCTGAAAGTTTGGTACACAGCTACGTCTTGAGACGCCTTTAATATTTAAAATAGCTGCATCCTTGTTTTATCCCATATTTGAATAGATGTGTTGAAATTTTCATTTGGAAACAACAAACATTTTTTTGTTTAATCTTTAAATCATTTTTTTTTCTTTTTTAAATTGCAACTCAATTTTTGTTTGCATAATAAGATTTCATTTTGCAGTGCAGCCATGTGCATGAAAAAATGTGCATACTTTCCAAATTTCCATCTTGATAAGTATAGAGAGTAGGTAAGAAAACATTCTTAAAATAAATTTGGTCTTTCCGTAGCTGACCCTCTGAAGACTAGTCCGATAACTGAAACGGCATTGATCTTTCGTGATAAAAGAACCAAACAGCCCTTTGTCTTACAGACTGCTGTCCTGACTGAAGCGATGAAAGCAGTTTTATAGTGGATGTGGCATAGGACATGAGCACGTTTCAGCAAAAAAACATTTCAGGCAGAGTGTCCTCGTTTTATAGCCATTTTAATTGTTTCTATAGTATAGTATTTCCTATCCTAATGTCTCATTTTTTTTTTTTTTTTTTTTTTTTTTTTTTTTATTTTTTTTTTTTTTTTTTTTTTTTTTTTTTTTTTTTTTTATTATTTTAGTTAGTTTACATGTTTTTAATAATTGTAAAGCGCTTAGAGCTTTAAGGTAAGCGCTATATAAAAATGCCTAAATAAATAAATAAATGGGTTCAACCAAAGTCTACACACCTGAGATGACCTTTCTGGCCTCACGCTGATAGGCGTGAGCATGCGTCTGGCTAAAGACTGCCTACGGGGCTTCTCCTGAGGAGTACGCGGGTGTGGACGAATGGGGCTTTGGTAAGGTACGGGTGTAGGGGTCTTGACTCTCTCTGGTAGCTTACAATGTGATAAGCTGTTTGTCTAAAAATGTAATAAAAATATCATTTAAAAACTTTGACATCATGAAATCTATTATGAAAGCTATCATGAAATCTCTTTCCAAAACATTCAAACATCTAAAAATTAGGAAATGAAATGCTTAAGGTAAGAAAAAAATATTTTTTTTAGTAAATGGGGGAGAGGGGGGAGGGGGGGGGGTTGTGTGCATGATTCTCAAACGTTTAACAACTTTAAAAATTTGGCACAAATTAAATTTCAAAATACAAAAACGACTTTAAATTTAGAAAAAGTAACTTACGAAATCCAATGACGACTTGAGACTAAGAACTTGTCCAGGGGTTCTCAAGTCCCACATATTTGCAAAGCGGTGATCAATGGGGGTCATGCTACCAGCTTGAGGACTTGCACCTGAAACAGATGTAATTCTGGACAATGCAGACCAGGGGTTCTATGCCTCTGTTCATAGTTGTATGTTTCCGCTCTGGCAAATGGCCTTAAAACAAACATGTCTAAGTCATTTCAATTTAAACTTTTGGTTCCCCCCCCCCTCCCCCCACCACCGGGGCAATAATAAATAATTTAATCCGGATCATTTGAACGCACCGAACAATCTCATGATGAAGATGCACACGCCAATTAGGTATCGAAGGCAAAAAAATTAACATTGATATAAACCCTCTGTGTAAAAGATTTTTTTTTTTAAAGTACCAAGAGACATATCACGTTAGTTTGGTTTAACATCTTGGACATAATAATACACAATCAACAGAAGAGTTGGTTTAGTCATATAAGCTAGTGAAGTCTTGACACACATAATCAAAGTATTTGGTGTCCTGGAATGTATACATGGACTGCATCACAAAAAGAAAAAAAAGGGGGGGAAAAAAGACAATACATAGAGGGGGGTGAGGCTGGGTATCGAAGACAAAAAAATTAACATTGATATAAACCCTCTATGTAAACTATGTAAAAGTTTGTTTTTTTCAAGTACCAAGAGACATATCACGTTAGTTTGGTTTAACATCTTGGACATACTAAAACAAAACCAACAGAAGATTTGGTTTAGTCATATAAGTTAGTGAAGTCTTGACACATCAGCTACATGTATCATCAAAGCATGGGCTTATTTGCTGTCCTGGAATGCATACAGGGAGGCATAACAAAACGGAAAAAAAAAAAAAGGGAAAAAAAGACAATACATAGAGGGGGGGGGTGAGGCTGGGGTGGTTTATGATTGCACGTTTATAGAGTCTTGTATACCTAATTTTTTTGTACTAGCCCCTATAGATAAAATTTCAAAGATTTTATCAAACCACCTAGATTTACATTTAACATCTGCAGGGCACACACAATAGGCCAATTAGCCGAGGAGTCTGTCAATTAGTAATTACCAATTTATCTGCACAATGATTCATTACCACCACCTAAGGTGTCGAAACAAATGTTCTGAACCCCTTAATTTCGGTTGTTGTTGCCAATATGACTTACGATATTCCAATGCTATCTTTGACAGTCCGAAGTCAGTGAGCTTAATATGACCCCTGTCTGATATCAGCATGTTCTCTGGCTTTAGGTCTCTAGAATAAACAAAATGAACACAATGTTTCAGTAAATGCTTTGCAAAAACTTCTAAAGGTGATTCACTTTATTTGAATATGAATCCCACCATTGAACATTGCGCAATGATGAAAATTAATAAATTAAAAAGCACTCAACAAGCGAGAAATAAATTCAGCGCACCTGTGTACGATTCCTCTCTTATGCAGATATTCTAAGGCTAAGGCCACTTCGGCAGTGTACATACAAGACATATCCTCAGGGAAGTAACCATACATGATCAACAAAGACTTCACATCACCACCAATCATATACTCCATGATCTAATGATATGGAAAGAGATGTGTTTCTAAACACAAAAAAACACTGCTTGTTGTCCATGTGTGTATTCTGTTTTCTTAAATTTAGTTTAAACACAATTCATAACATTCAAAAAAACAATTATTTTTGTTACCACTTTAAAATAAAAACCAATAGTATATTTTGTACAACATTAAAATAATATCAATAGTAAATTTTGTACAACTTTAAAATAAATACCAATAGTATATTTTGTACAACTTTAAAATAATATCAATAGTAAATTTTGTACAACTTTAAAATAAATACCAATAGTATATTTTGTCGTGATTGGATGGAGTAGTAGAGCTGGACGACAAACGGACTTCTTGACCTTGCTTGAGCATCACGCTCTGCTGTCACTTAAGTTACAACAAAAATAAAACACTGTCAGACATGAAAGGTTCTAAATTTGCAGGTCATTTGAGCTTCTTTCCTTCATTTTTAACCAGTTAAATTTTTATTGAAAAGATGTATATTTTTTCCTTATCTCTTTTTTGATTTCCACATTATACAATTAAACACTACTTAAATGATTATATTTTTCAAAGGTTTCCTTTTAACTACTAAAAATTAATCAAAACACATTTTTTATTTTTTATATACTGACAGTGAAAAATACATACCTTGGGATATGAGATTTTTGTTGATCAAATCCTGTTTCTTCATCACTTTGATAGCATACATTTTTTCTGGATTTGTCTTCTTGTGACCAAGCCACACTTTGCTGGGGAAAAAAATTTGTTTTGATCAATAACACATAATGCATTTTATGGCTGGCAATTTAAACAGAAATTGCAGACTGCTAAATTTCATAGCGTTTGTATATTCCTATTATCAGCTTACACACGAGTTCCCCGACATTTTTGAGTCGCGACCCGATTTTATAGGAGTCAAAGTGATCAGCGACCCCACTTTATAAACGCAAAAAGTCAGTTGATCATGATAGATATAAATAATAAAAAACATTGAGGAAAAGAAATGGGAACATTATGAAATTATTCAAACTTTATGCAGACCCCGATTAAAAATGAAAATAATATTTATGTTAAAGTTTAAGTTGTTTGTTTTAGCAGGTGACCCCACGAAAAAATTTTCATCGTGAATGACTTATGGATTGAGAATCATGTATATAGCATGTAGATTGACTGACAATGATTACAATATACAAACAAATGGGAGCATATTTTAATTTGTTTAAATATTTATGAACTAATTTTTTTAATCATGATAAAAAATTTAAATTTGTATTAAAAATAATGTAATATACCACTCTTTAAATGCTTTGAATAGAATTAAGTCTTGATATCAGTATCACTTACCCGAAAGCCCCTTTGCTGATAGGTTTTAGTAAAACAAAGTCCTCCGCTGTGGGTGGCTAAAAGACACAGGTAGAAAAAACTATTAACCTAGATGTGGAATAAATTTATTTTTAATTATGACTAAGGGTAACAAGATGAGCATTTAGATGTTTCAAGGTGTTTCCAAAATGGAAACAAGGCGGAGGAAGTTGGCAATGGTAGAACGTGTTCCCTTGGTTTGGTAAAACAACTGTTTTATTTGATATTATTATGGTTTACACTAAACTAGTCCGCAAATTAATTATTAGGCCTATTTATATCTATGAGAAATGTAAATGTAGTCAAATATTTAATTGAGAAATGAACTTATGACTTATTTAACTTATGACGATGGGGCCAAACAATTAGAGTTATTTTTAATCATTGCCCAATCTTTTTGTATAATTTTAGACTTAGTTGTTTCCTTTTAATAAATTTTAAGACAAACCTGACAACACTGAGCATAGTCTGAAATTGTAGACTTAGTTGACATAGACTGGAACTTTAGAGTTTCATTCTCTTCAGTCTGATCCTTTTTTAGAATTTTATCATTCATTTGTGCTTGTGCAAGAAGTGACTGCTTTTCACTATTTACATCTGTGACCGTGTTATCACGCATTATAAGGCAGAGGTCATAATGTAAACATCTAAACATCAATGGAAAGAAATCAACAGGAATTATTGCTCATTTACAATTAAGAAACGACAATGGAAGTAGAGATGTCTAGAAGAAGATGTGGAGAGCAGCAGCAAAACAATTTCAAAATCATATTTTGGATATGCCTCGGCCTAAGACTCCTAATCTAACACTAAGAGTAAGAGATAAGACTTTCAATCTTGCCAACAACAAATAAATTAACTTTAATTAAGTGCAAAAAATTCAATTTCATAATAAACATCAAATAAAATTAATGAAATAAATAAGGTCGTATAAAATGTTGAATTTGCAAATTGTTTGAATAGTGCATAGTTGCCGCATAGTATAGGCCAGTATAGGCCTATTCATAATTCAAATAATGAACGTCAACAAACATGATTCACAACAATCTCACTGAATCTCAGTCACGACGACGGAATAATACTACAGTCTACAGGGTTTTCAGACCACTGATGAAGTTCTCACCACTCATAGTTGTTTTACACCAATTAATTCTACAGTTATACTGATCATTTCAAAAAGGAGGTCTATTTTGACTTGACCGTAGTAGTATTACAAAAATATATTTTTCATAAAGGCCGCCTCAAATGTATGACAATCAATTTTCATTTTATCATTTAGTTTTGTCTTTCATATTTTGAATTTAACAGCAAATTTAAAAACTGGATTTTCTTATTATGTGTAAATATTTTTTTTTAAAAACACAAATACGAAACAATTAATGTTTCTTATTTGAAGCTCATTTAATATTATCCCAACTCTTTCGGAACACTTGCCAATAGAAAATTTGGCATATCAAATGTTATAATTTTTTGCGCATATTTTATCCGATGATTAAAAAAATAGTCCCATTTATTTCCTAATAGCTCGAATTATCTGTTTTTACCATATCAGGCAGCGGTTCTCAACCTGTGGGTCGCGACCCCTTGGGGGGTGGGGGGTGTCGAATTACTCTTTTACTGGGGTCGCGTAAGACCATCGGAAAGCGCATATACTCTACAAGAATAAAGAAGCAACGAAAATAATTTTGTTTTTTTGGGGGGTCGCCACAACTTGAGGAACTGTATCAAGGGGTTGCGGGATTAGGAAGGTTGAGAACCACTGATATAAAGCATTATGTAATGTGTCGTTTTTCGTGGATGAAAGAAATAGGCAAATAGGGTATAACTGAATGATACATTTTAATGATAAATACAAATGTATGCTACATTTAAAACATATATTATGCCAAACGTATAGGCCTAGAGTCATATAGGCCCAGGGGTGGACTGGGCCGCCGGGACACCATGAAGATTCCCGATGGGCCGCTAGGACCGGTGATATAATAAAAATAAAAGTCATGAAGATAGGGTCAATTTTTTTTTTTCCCGGGCCGCTTTGATTTACCGGGCCGCTTGAACTCCCCAGTCCACCCCTGCATAGGCCTATTTATCATTCGGACATTCATTAGACTTTAGAATCCAAACAAAAGAAGCGTATTTTGTATGATTTCAGAGAGAGGTATCACGGTATCAGCCAGGGACACATCCATATAGTATCACGGTATCAGCCAGGGACACGTCCATATAGTATCACGGTATCAGCCAGGGACACATCCATATAGTATCACGGTATCAGCCAGGGACACGTCCATATAGTATCACGGTATCAGCCAGGGACACGTCCATATATTATTTTAACAATTGAAGTCCCCCCCCCACCTCTCAAACCCTCTATTGGGGCCGCACATTAATTACGTCAACAGTTTTTAAGCAATTTTTGACCTCCTCCCCCCTTGTCAACAACTGTCAAACTTTCAGTGACTCCCACCCCAATCCCACACCCTCGCCTAATTATGTTAACATTTGTATAAATTAAAAAATAATAATAATAATAAATGAATTATAATAATATAATACAATCGTATAGAGAATTATTAGTCTGCATTCTATTGCATTAAAATACCAGATGCTTCGAAAATGAACCATATCAACTGTAAAATTTCAAAATTTTCTTGGGGGCTCAGACTGAGCCTCCAGATCCTGTCGGTCTGAGAAGGGGTGCAAACTTTGTGTCATGTCCCCGGGCGCAGATGACCCTAGCTACGCCACTGAAAGGCATTGTCAGTGTGAGCAATAATTGCCATAAGCTCTCTCTGTCTCCTTGCAGGTACTTGCATTAGTTTTTTTTTTTTTTTTTTTTTTTTGAGTAGCGGGTGGTAATTTCTTATGCATTGTCGGTGCTGTTGAACTTGCTATTTCAACATGACTTGTGGTGCAAAATAGATGTTACAGTTACAGATTTTGCAAATCCGTTCAGGCAGCGATGTTATCACTGTTACTCACTTTATTTTCCCCTAATTCTCAAAATATCGTATTCCTACTATATCCATACCATTTATCTTATAACCGCACATGACTCTTGAACCTTGTCCTTGTTCCATACCTGCAACATGACCGCAAACATACCGCTCTAGTCATTTGCCACAAATAGAATCTACAGCCGAAGAGAGACCAACTTTTGACTCAACTTGCATTAACTAAAGGTGCTAACAGTTGCGAACAATGTGAACTATTTTCAAAATGTGCCATCTCATTTCTGATTTTTAAAACTAGGCTAGGCCTATACAAAAATATAATAATAATATTTGTAGTTAAATAAATAAAATTAGATTTATTGCAGAAAAAGTTAATGTCAATTTGGCACAAAAAAGAAATTTTTTTTATATATTTTTTTAATATTTAATTGAGAGTAGTTCATCTTTAAGAGATAATTAAATTATTTCTGATAAAGAAAACTGTACATGTCATAAAAGAGTCACGAGTCTGATACGGTGCGGAAAATGACTTTTATTTAATAGTCTCAATAAGTTAAATGACGCATTTAGGCAATGATTTGTCAATGAAGAAGGTGTGTTTATATTTTCCATTCCATAGACTAATTACTACGTAGGCACACAGCTTCCTGGTCTGACAACAAGAGAGGGTTTAGGGAAACTTTTAAACCCAATATCAAGGACTTATTCACACAGTGCTTCTGTTGGTTGATTCTTTACTTCCAGCCCTGCTTGTAGTGCCATTAAATTTAGAAACCAGACTTTTGAAAAGGTAAATCAATTCAAATGCCTAGGATTCTTAATAAACGAAAGAAATGATACTTTTAATGTATTTGTAATAATAACACTTAAACTTTTACTAAAATAAAAGCGGATAGGCCTATATATTTTTTGCGCATTTTAATTTATTCGATTCCCGTAAAATAATAGTAAATAGATATGATTGTTTATAAGAATCCAAACGTGTCTAAATCTTATCGGTTCTTTAGCGTTATGTCAGCATAGCTCATTCTTATATAAACAGGGATGGATGGACATTCAATTGTAATAACTGCATACCTTGATATTTGTTTGACACTACTTTGATTTTGATTATTAGGCTTAGGCCTACCGACCATATTATGAAGCTGAAATAGTGTTCATTTTTATATCTATAGCTAAAGATGCAATTATGTGAAAGATTTTACCTTTGGTATAGTCTTTTTTATTTTGTTGTTAAAATAAATAACCATATTTCAATATACAGAATTATGGTTGAATTATATATACTTTATTTTTAAAAAGAAAATATAAAACATTGTGTGGTGAAAGTAAAATGGATCTGGGACTTAAGAATTTCAATTAAGTTCAGGGACATGCAAAAAAATAGTGTTTGTGTACATAGGGGGCTACAATCCCGTGGATGATTTTATTTATTTTTATTAAAATCTGGGGTGGGGGATTAAACACCTTCAGTTTGCCCCAGGCAGCACAAGATACACCTCAGAATAAAGGGATGAATTTGATAAATGATCAAACCTATTAGGTACGTAATTATCAATGGTCGGAAATAGGGTGTGTACCATTTCACGTGGATGACAATATCTTTAATCAAGGGTGACAATTCTGCAGCACACAGAAGCCATGCTTTGAAACAATCCGTAGCCCAGTTATGCTTTGGAAAGCTGGGGCAAGAAGCTGCTGGCAATGTTGCAGTCTCATGACAATCAAGAGTGCTAGGCCCTATATGTCTGTTTAGCTGAGCCGAGGATCTGTTGTATGTGTTCTTTCAAGATTCCCCCATCATTTTAGTCAAGATATAATAAATCATTGGTTTTGATGGAGATCTTCCAAAAGAATTTCAATGCACGTTACAATATTAAAGTTCAAAATTATTCTCTTAAATCTCTCAGAGTTGTTAATGCGAGTAAATATATTTCATAAATCAGAATTTACGTATAAATTATGCCGCCTCATTTTGTTTCACACACATTAACGTTTGACACAACCTGACATTTGACTGAAATTAAATAACACATGGAGCATAACAACATTTGATTGAATTTATATAACACAAGGAACATAACATCATCATGGAGACGAGATTTTATTATTTAAAAAAAAAAATTCTTATACTTTTGGAAGACATGGAAGAGATGGACACAGTTTAACACAAGCAGTATGACCTACACACATTTTAAAAAAAAAAAGTTTTCAGCACAGCATTTTCTGTTCTTGTGAATAAAACCATAGACCCCTCTTACATTTTGAGCATGAACATCTCACAGTAGTTTTTTTTTTTTAACCGGTATGAAAAACTAACCAAGAAATCAAGTGTATTTTACCCTATAAGATTTTTGACAATGACAGTTTCTGACTAAAAGTCATCACACTTAAATAAGAATTGTAATCACACTTCAATCATATAGCAAATCTAGTTTCTTGTAACAATTGTTTATTCAAGGATCTTATTTAATTTGTGTCATCATTCAGGCGCAAAACATGGGAGGGGAGGATCAGAATCAATTTGATTGGACATGCAAAGAAAAGTTTCAATCACCGATACACCACTAATGATCAAATGGACACAAGCTAATCTCTATCTGATCTTGTTTAAGTGAAGCTCTATGTGATCTTGTTTTAAGTACATAGATAGAATGTCTCTTTACCGCCTTGGTTAAACAATTACCATTTTTTATACAAGTCACTTGGAAAAATTCCTAAAAAAAAAAAAAAACAACAAACATTATTGACAATGATTTAGTCTGGTTCAACAATTCCAAATCATATTAACCTTCAGATTTGGACTCAGTTAATAATACAAATGAATCTGGTTTATAAAAGAGAATTTAGAATTTTAAAAATTTTTTAATTTTAATAGTGCACTAAATTATTTAATAAATGAGAAAAAAATTTGTTGGTACTTTTTTAAAATTATCATTAGAAAGGACTAAAAAAATATTTTATTACAATTTATTTTAATGACTACAAATGACGTAAATGACAATGCTATAAATAAAATTTGTAACCGATTGGCATCAACGGAAATATAAACATATTAAAAAAAAACTGGTGCATACAATATTAATAGTAACTTTAGTGATCTTAATATTTAAAAAAAAAAAAAAAAAAAAGAAATAAAAAAAAAGTAGGCAAAAAATAAAAAAATTTGTAACCAAATGGAAAAAACGAAAAAAAAAAAAAAATAAAAAAAAAATGGGTCAAAAAATATTAAAAATAAATTTAGTTATTTTAATATTTAAAAAAAAAAAAAAAAAAAGCTATTATACAAAAGTCGGCAAATAATATTTGGCAGTCATGTTTTAATGACTTCAAACAACTCTATCAAAGTGTGAAGTTTAAATACATCGGTACTTTACAGTTACAAACAATTCACGGAGATTTAAACATAAATTCTTTGCTGTCAGCAAATTTCTATTGACGATACTACTCAGCTTTTAAATAAAGGCAAACTTCTGCAGCGCTGCAGATTTACGGAACAAAAGTCACAAATGATGAAAAGCATGATTTTTATTAAAAAATTTTATTAACACATTTATGGCATCACTGCAACAAAATACTTTCAATGGGAGGTTAAACGTAAAAATTGTTTGAATTATATATTAATTTATTATTAGAAGTTTGAGTTGTCATATATCAGCACCAATGACAAGCTTAAATGATGCAAAACCTATGACAAGCTTATATGATGATTTTTTAACCAAAAACCTTCAATCAAGTAGGCTATTAACTCGCAATTAAAAAGAATAATTAAATGCCAGAAGATAAAAATTGCAACATTTGACTAGAGGATTTCAATAAAAACATTTCATGTAACAAATTAATAAATAAGTAACTACTTCAATTATTCCAGAATTAACGGTATAATAATTATAAGGAACACAAATGTCTATACACTTTTTTGTAAATCCAGTTTGCCTACTGGAGAATACATTTTAAAAGTCAAATTCTTGGGGGGAAAAAAGGTTTGTAGAAATCTTTTAAATATTACATGATTTTAAACTTTTTTTTTTTTTACAAAACAACATTTATGATGCAAATAGTTAAAACCAACAGAAAGGCACATTTTGTTTTATTTTGTTTTGTTTTTTTTTTTGTCTTTTTCTTTTTTAAAATTAAACCACTCCTTAGAGAATCTGAACATTTTTCAACTTCAGCCATCACATAAAACAAAATAAGTAAAACAGAAACTGACGACAATGGGCAGACATAGCGCTTTTAAAAAGATGTTCAATGATAATGAAATCCAATGCATTCATTCAGCACAAAATTGCCATTTTACGACCTAAACGCTAATTTTGTCAATCAATCTAAAAATTTTTTACACACATCTTCATTTATCAGCTTTTATTTTTCAAAAATATCCCCATAATAATAATGTTATAAATTAGTGGGGAGAACATTTTTTTAAAAATCAACACTGCTAATAAGTTTATGCACAATACCCATCTAAAATAGCGTTTAAAAACCTACAAAACTGGCTTGCTTAAAATTCCTCTTTAAAATCAAAGAAAGCCAAGCTCCTGCTGGCAATTGTAGACCAAACTTCAATGTTCAGATTTTGCCCTGCTATAAAGCTTTAAAAATGGGCCCAAAATGTTAAAAAGAAGATCAATTTAAAATATATATATTTTTTTTTTTTACCTTCATCAAATACTGAATTTGAGTAAGTTACCTATAAGACAATCATGCTAATTTTAATTTACAAACATAACCAGGCAAACCAACATCAAAACTTAAACCATCAATAATAAAAAAAAAAGGTTTGTAAAAGATGTTCTTGTATATTTGTCAAGCATCTGAACAGACTTCATACATTGCATAAGTTTTTTTTAAATAGCACTTAAGTCTGCCATCTGTATAGTATCTGTTATTTTAAAGTCTCAATTGTATTGACTAGAGATTTTTAAGGCATTTAAGGCAATTCAAATTCCTTTGTTCAAGTTTATCATTGGAAATTTTTTATCAAGAAAAAGAATCCTCAAAACAAATGCAAGGTAACTTTGCACTGCCTCGTGGCCCTCTGATACAACAACCAAAAAAAAAAATAAAAAAAAAATAAAAAAAGGAACACAATCACCATAATATCTAAATTTTTCAAACGTTAAAATTTAATTAAAATACATTTCAAGTTATATTGGCAGGAGAAAAAAAAAGGAAATTAAACACAAAAAAGATACTTTCGGACCATGATGACAAAAACCCTGATATAATAATACTGAAGGCACACTAGATAATTCTTCAAAGAAATAAAGAATTGACAGACTTTTGACAATCATACAATCCCAGTTGCCTATGCCAGCTACACACTCAAATATACCAAATTTAGGACCCAAAAAAAAAAAACAAACAAGATATTTTTATTCTTTCACTCTGACTATCTCAACTCTAGGACACTCTATCTTCTAGATAAGATGGCCGCCAATATCAGCTGCAAGAAGATTGCTAGGAAGGAAGCTGATGTCTTGAATGATGTATTTTTATCACCCGTTGCAGCTGAAATGGAAAAGTTTACAGAAAAATTACTTCAAAATTGGCAATTTAAATAGCTTTTTTCATGATGTGTTGTTGATTTAATTAAGTTAGTTACATATAAAATTTCCTAGTTAAGTAGTCGTATCTGTTTGCAGTTTTGAAAGCATGATATATCTCATCAATAACTTGTGAATAATGATGTTCAAAATGCAATGCTATGTCATAGATATGTAAAATTGGCTTCCTGTTTAATAATAGCCATCAGTGTCTTAACATGTGTTATACTGACTAATGGTACATATTAAATAATTAATTTGCACAACAGAGATACAATAGATTTTTTATGCGGCGGTTAAGTGGTTAAGTTTGTGACAAGTATTATTTTGGTGACCAGCATGGTGATAAAAACAAAAATCTGATTTTTAACAAAATCATCTACAAAGTTAAGCGATGAGTTCAAGTTCTGGCAGCAGAACGGAAAAGGTGCATCATACCTGCTTTATATTTTGAAATCCTAAAAAATGGCTTCTTCAATTTGCTGATGTTTTATATTTGTTAATCAAAATTATCTGTAATGTATTTGTATTTGAGTTTACCAGGTTTTGTTCACATATTTGCAAGGTAATATTTCTTTTTTAAAAAGGTAAGTCCTAAATCTTCCTTTAAAATTAAAGCTTTTTAATTGAGGAGCTAAGCAGCCATTTGACTATTTGCATAAATTCAGTCAATGTATAGGCCCTATCTGAAATAAAATTATTTAATACGAGATATTGTCTACAGTCAGCAAGACTTTGGAATTTGTTAAATTGTTCATAATAATTAATTTCTATTTTGAAAGTATTTTTTTTAACATCAGTTTCTACAACAATAAAAATTTGTGAAAAGAGGCTATTTATGAAAATAGGTTACAGTGTCATAGATTAAAGGAAAAAAAACACAGGATAAAATTTCAAATATTTTAAGAAGTTATGAAAAGAGGTTTTATTGATTTAAACGGCAATAAAATAGATGAATTAGCATTTTTTTTAAAAGACGCTAAGCCAGCACTGCAAATAAAGTGCAGCCTCGAGCAATAGAAAATACTTTTTTTTCCCCTAAAAGTTCCTCAAATATGAAAACTGTTGCAATTTTTTCCCCTTCAACAAAATGTAAGGGGTTAGCTTTAATATTGTTTATAATTAGAGATTGTATAAAAGAAGATGAATACTATTTCATTCATGGATTTTAAAGTTAATCTTAGCTGCTAATGTAATGATACATTTTAGGAGATCAATTTAGTTCTTTCGGAAAATACAAAAAAATTAAGTAATTGTACAGAGTGCCCCAAAAAAACATGGTAACCTCCTTTACAAAGTAATTTAAATACATAAATATTTTTTTAGTTTTATCGATAATAGCTTTAAGTCTTTGAGAAGCAGGGGGGATGCATTGAATAAGTTTGCTGATTAGCATAATATTTGGCATTCAAATGCAAATGATAAAATATATTTTAATTCAGTTCCATTAGTTAAATAACTCCTGACAAACAATATGAGGTTCTCACTTTTTGACCCATCCTGTACATAAAAGACATGCTAATCAGTCTGTGTATTATATTGTCTGCATACATTTGAGTAAAATTTGACTCTGCGATGTACCAAAATTAAATCATGTTAATTAAATTTTTAAAAAGTAATTTAATGTTTAGAATTTAATAGCATTCCTCAGCAAGGACTAAATTAAATTTAAATTGAAACAGTATATTTGAACTTAATACAGTTAATTCTTCTATGTCTTTATTTCAGATATTGTCTCTAAAACTGGTGTCAATAATTTATGTTTAAAAATATACATTACATTTTCTTTCTGATATTTGATATAAGGGGGAGGGAATTAAAAAAAATAATAAAAAAATAGGGGCACCAAGAGTAAATTTTAGTAAAACATTGTCAAGGGTTGTTTTTTTTCTTTTTGTTTTCAATTTTTTACTGTGCAAAATATTATGGTATTTTTAAAGGTTAGTTTTCATTTTCAACATAAGTTATAATTAGTGTATGTTCATGCTATTTAAATAAATAACTTTAGACTAACTGGATTTCTGAGGGGAAATAATGTTTCTATTTTTCAAAACTAATTGGATTAAATTATACAATATTACTCGCAGATGACACGCAGCTATACAAGCATACCAATCCATCTCTTGTCGATTCTGCTATCTGGACGTTTCATGAGAGCATTGATGATGTCAAGACATGGATGACACTCAGCAAGTTGAAGCTTAACGATGACAAAACGGAAGCACTCCTTATTCACGACCACAAATCATCCTCTAACTCAGCTCTCCCCCATTTCATTTCATATAGGTAGCTCTGATATACAGTTTACATTCTCTGCTAGGAATCTTGGTTATATTCTGTCTAAAAACATGTGTCTTGATAAACATCTCTCACATTTGTCCCTCTGCTTACACCGCTATTCGTCAGATCAGCTCCATCCGCCTATACCTTACGGTTAGTGCAACAAAACCGCCCTTGTCTGTGCTCTTGTTCTCTCTTGTCTTCACTATTGTAACTCTCTTCTTTCAGGTTCACCAAAACACTTCTTAGAAAAATTACAAAAGGTTCAAAACTCAGCTGCTAGGCTAATTCTAAAGGCAAGAAAATGTGATCACATCACACCACTACTTCATTCAATTCATTGGCTCCCTGTACAAGCACAGATTGACTACAAACTCTCTGTTCTCTGTCTTTTCCTCAAATTCCTCCCCTTCCTATCGAATTGAACTTCTCTCTGTCTATTCACCCCTTCGACAGCTTCGCTCCTCCGCAGATGTGCGTATTCTTTCTGTCCCCAAGACTCGCACAAAACCATACGGTGAACAATCGTTCTCTTTCTGTGACCCCAAACAATGGAATTCTCTTCCATTACACATCCGCAATATACCGACCATCACAGCCTTCAAAACTGCACTCAAAACGCATCTTTTTAAACTCTTTGCAATTCTGACTGATTCCCACCTCTGACCGAAAAATGATGCTACTGGGTGTCGTCCATGGCTTGATATGTAAATAGTTTTAAATATACATTTGTTTTGTTTTATTTAATTAATGTATGTCAATTTTTAAAAGTTTTTTGATTACGTATGTTAAATTGTATGTATAGCGTGGTGAGCCCAGCCCTAGGCTGGGGTACCACGCTATATAAAAACCACATATAATAATAATAATAATAATAATATACTGTACATAAAAAAATAGGAGATGTGTTCAATCCTGAAGTGTAAAAAGATTACATTAAAAAACAGCAACCCCCATAGTTAGACAGACTTCAATGAATTGTGTCACAATGTTGGAAAGCAACAAACTTATTTAAAATTTTATGCGGTTGAATTTTTTAAAAATCATATCAAGCAAATTAGTGTTAGTACTTTACAACGTAGGCATCCGTAACACCATGACCTCATTAAGCTGGGCAGTTAATAATTTATTATGTGGGCATCCATAACGACATGACCTCATTAAGCTTGGCAGTTAATAATTTACAATGCAGGCATCCGAAACAACATGGCCACATGAAAGCATGTATAAACAAGTGCACAACATTGATCAGGGTACTGTCTTGTTGGTCATTATTGGCAAAACAGGGCGCAGCATTTTGTGATTGGATAAATAAAACAATCATGGCGCATGTCTTTGCTCTTATAGCAGCAATCAAGTGTTAATTGTTCTTGTGTTATTTTTTGGCAACTACGTCCTTATCAATGTGTAAAGTTAAAACAAAACTCTCTGATTTGAATCTATGAAGTCATGATTAGAGAAAATATTCTACACAGTGGTAGAGATGATTTGATGAATGATACCACTTGGGAATATTTATCATGTATCTGATCGTGACAAAGAAATGAAAAGATTCTACACAGTGGTAGAGATGATTTGATGAATGATACCATTGGGGGATATTTATCAAGTAGCTTATCCTGAGCATAAAATGAAGTTTAATGGTAATAAAGGTTGAGTAGCTCCGGCTCTAATTCATGAACATTAGATTCTATGAAACAGCTCCGGCTCTAATTCATGAACATTAGATTCTATGAAACAGCTCCGGCTCTAATTCATGAACATTAGATTCTATGAAACAGCTCCGGCTCTAATTCATGAACATTAGATTCTATGAAACAGCTCCGGCTCTAATTCATGAACATTAGATTCTATGAAACAGCTCCGGCTCTAATTCATGAACATTAGATTCTATGAAACAGCTCCGGCTCTAATTCATGAACATTAGATTCTATGAAACAGCTCCGGCTCTAATTCATGAACATTAGATTCTACGAAACTTTACACAATCATAGGAAGATGTTTTCACGGGCAAGTTAAAGCTGGCATATAGTGTCGGAGAATTCCTCCTCTCACCTGATCTTCCAGACTGCACATCCCCATCCTCTTCCGCATTTTTATCCTCCAAGTTTTTCTCCCCGTTTGTATCCTCTTCTTCAGGGCGACGTCCACCATCAACCATCTTGTCGTCATCATCGTCATCCTCTTCGTTGTTGCCCAACTCCTTTTTGGACTCATCTTTTGTCCCACCTTCTTCTTCATCAGAACTTTTGTCCTCTGAATCATCACCGCCATTGCTCTCACTTGCATCTCCACCATTTTCCTTTTCATTTTCTTTATCATCCCTTATTTTCTCTTCAGAATTTTGTGTATTGGGTTCAACTCTTTCTCCTTTGTCCCCAAAATCAATATTTATTTCATGGTTCAATTTGCCCTCACCCGTGGTGCTAAATGGGTATGGATTACTGGTATACCACATATTCTCCATTGTATTCTCATCATCAATCTTTCCCTTACCTTTAGGGTCTTCAGGGTCTCCGATTTTGTTTTCACCATCTTCATTATTACCACCTGCTTCTGTTATCTTTTCTTCACTGTCGTTGTCATCGCTATCTGGCTTAAGGCCATCATCAGATTTGCCATCGGGCTTTGGTTCTCCATCGGGCTGTGGTTCTACATCTGGCTGGGGCTCCACTTCTGGCTCACTTGTAACTAAATTTAAAATATTGACTTTAATTTTTTTTTTTTTAAATTTCACCATCTTGTGTTTTTTAAAAAAAAGTCTAAGTAAATGTCATCGATCGTATCATAACACCAAACAAATTTTACAATATCATATCCAAAGTTTGAGAAATGTTAACTATGCAATTAATATTACATCTGACAAAAATTCAGACAGGACACACGCATCCCCCGCCCCCTATTAAATATCTCAACTCTAACAAAACATCATGTTGCAAAAACGTGAAGTCACAAGCCTGCCTCACCTGCACCGCATACTTTCTTTTGTGTCGACAACCATTCTAAGTCTTGTTTCAACTCGTCCAATTCACACGTTCTGACAGCTTTAGCTGTGCAATCTACGAGTGTGTGCATCAACCTTGGGAAACATTCAGTCAAATAACTATATTATACTAGGCCTATTTATAGTTTGGTTAACTACAGCAATAATTTTTTTAAAAGCCATTAAATTGGGTTTACAAAAAAAAAAATTAAAAAAAAATCAACTTATAAATTATTATTTAATACAATGGATCAAAAACAGTTTATATATTCATTTGTTCTTCTTCAAAATTCCTTAAAGAGATTTATTTGTTTTTGAGGTGATCTGTAAGATAATGAAGTTTATAGGGGAAAAAAAGAAGTGTGGATGGGCACTCTACGAAGCCACAGAAACTCTGTGTAGATGGGCACTCTACGAAGCCACAGAAACTCTGTGTAGATGGGCACTCTACGAAGCCACAGAAACTCTGTGTAGATGGGCACTCTACGAAGCCACAGAAACTCTGTGTAGATGGGCACTCTACGAAGCCACAGAAACTCTGTGTAGATGGGCACTCTACGAAGCCACAGAAACTCTGTGTAGATGGGCACTCTACGAAGCCACAGAAACTCTGTGTAGATGGGCACTCTACGAAGCCACAGAAACTCTGTGTAGATGGGCACTCTACGAAGCCACAGAAACTCTGTGTAGATGGGCACTCTACGAAGCCACAGAAACTCTGTGTAGATGGGCACTCCACGAAGCCACAGAAACTCTGTGTAGATGGGCACTCCACGAAGCCACAGAAACTCTGTGTAGATGGGCACTCTACGAAGCCACAGAAACTCTGTGTAGATGGGCACTCTACGAAGCCACAGAAACTCTGTGTAGATGGGCACTCTATATAACCAAAGAATTCGAGTTGGTTGCAGACAAAGCTTAAATACTAATTTTAAAAAATATTTTTGGCACAGATTTTCTTTGTGTAATGCATTTTAAGCAACTGTAACCTTTTAGTGCATTTAAAATCAACTTTGATAAAAAAAAAAAAATTTAAATAGTTTTTGATTTGGACATTAACATACAAAATTTTTTATATTATAAACAAAAATCTCCAAATCCTACAGCTTTTATTTGAGCGTGCCTACCCACCCTACATGAAACAAAGTAGTTCCAATGAGACAATCAATACCTTAGCTGTGATCATTTCCTGAGTAAATGATCAACTGAGCAAAAATGTCACGTGTGTAAAAAAAACAACCTAAAAAACCTCTCCATCCACCAGGTGGGATGCAAGTAGAAAGAAAATCTTTAAAATATGCTTATGATGAGTGGAAATGGTTGACAATAATATAGCCAAACACACTTTAGTGAAAACCACCTTTTAAAAATATCTAAGTCTAAGGCTAACATTATCCAATCTTTATGCTTTATTGAAATGATATGTTGTGTGGATTCATACAAATAAAAGAAATAAAACATTTTTCTGCAAACAGAAAATAATATATATATTTATATATATATAGTCTATATATATATATATATATATATATAAAAATATACTTTTTTTTTGTTTTTTAGATTAAAGTATATTTTTATAAATTCGTAAATAATGTTTGTTAAGTAGGGTAATAAAGGCGTTGCTATATCTTACCTGCACCAGTAAGTTACGTTGTTCCGAGACAGAGTTGTAATTTCTAAATCACATTGTGTCAACTCATCACAAGTTGCAACAGAGGAGCTTCTGAGAACCACTGGAATAAACAAAACAAAACATCCAGGTGATCAGACAATAGCATGGAAAGATAATAGTAGAAAATAAAAAAGTAATATCTGAAGTAACAAGGTAATCTTCAAGGTAATTAGTCCGATAGTATGGACCTTTCACTTTAAATTCTTAATCTGACAAGCAGTTATCAAAAACTAGGGGTAATAAGGGGAGAGACTGCAATCAGGTTAGTACAAAATAAAATGAGTAAAACAGAGTATGGTTAAACCTGAAAAATTAAATGCAACAAAACAGCGAACGTGTCGGCAGAAAGCCTTCGTCAGCGAACAAAACAACAGAAAAAACATTATAAAAATAAGAAATAGCACTTAGCTGGTAAGTAGTATCTGTGGGCAGCAATAGAAGACACTTCTATTGCTGCCCACAGATACTACTTACCAGCTAAGTGCTATTTCTTATTTTTATAACGTTTTTTCTGTTGTTTTGTTCGCTGACGAAGGCTTTCTGCCGACACGTTCGCTGTTTTGTTGTAGACACTTCTATTGCTGCCCACAGATACTACTTACCAGCTAAGTGCTATTTCTTATTTTTATAACGTTTTTTCTGTTGTTTTGTTCGCTGACGAAGGCTTTCTGCCGACACGTTCGCTGTTTTGTTGCGTTTAATTTTTCAGGTTTAACCATACTCTGTTTTACTCATTTTATTTTATCAAAAACTAACAGGATATCTGTCATAATAATATTATGTAGGCCTCCAGTTGGAAATTTCTTTCTTATGTCAAATGTGCCAAAATATATTGAGTGATCCTATAGAAAACCTAAATCTGGTACAATATTGAGTGATCCTATAGAAAACCTAAATCTGGTACAATATTGAGTGATCCTATAGAAAACCTAAATCTGGTACAATATTGAGTTATCCTTAAAAAAAACCTACATCCGGTGCAATATTGAGTGATCCAAAAGAAAACCTACATCCGGTGAAATATTGAGTGATTCTATCGAAAACTTACATCTATTACAATATTGTGTAATCCAATTAACCACCATCTGACTGCCCTGTCCAGCGTCTTCTTGCTGTACTAGTGTTACATTGCATTCACTCAGGCCTCCATCAACACAAGTGAAAAACTGTTGTGTGTTCCTGGTGATATTTAATTGAAATTTATTATTTTTGTTTGCAGTCAATTACAAAATATATGATAAGATATTTGAAACATTAGAGCAGGCTTCAGGTTTATTCTGAAGAACAAAGTGAAACAGCTGTTTATTGAAACTTCTCTCAAGATAAAGCTAAGGGAATCAGCTGTTTTTTTAAAAACTTGTCTCAAGATAAAGTTAAGTGAAACAGCAGTTTATTGAAACTTCTCTCAAGATATCTGAATGCACATCTGTTTGTGCTGGTATACATCATTTATATTCTGTAATAAATTAAATCACAAATCTCCTATGCTTATTGTTAAACTTTAAAATACTAAAATTTGGGTTTCATGAGAATCAATTAACTCTTAGTGGAAAATTATTTTCTTCCCTGAATTATATTATTTAGTATCTTTTAAACCATAACTGGTTGCACCTGCATTTTCCTGACCATAAGTCAGTTCTAAAAAAGAAGAAAAAAAAAACAACAAAACTTACTCGCATATTTCCTTTATCGGCAGACGTTTAGCTACGCCAGAGTTATCAGGTAAGTTTGAAGAGATAACCATACAGCTTTCAAGGCTGGCACATTGTTCTGTCATGGGAAGAAATATGTTGTTTCATGAGCGGCAGAAAGATCATTCAAAATTACATTCCTCACTAGGGGTAAAAAGACAGTTCTAACACTAGGGGCAAAAAGACAGTTCTAACACTAGGGGCAAAAAGACAGTTCTAACACTAGGGGCAAAAAGACAGTTCTAACACTAGGGGCAAAAAGACAGTTCTAACACTAGGGGCAAAAAGACAGTTCTAACTCTGGTGTGGTACAAATGAATTCCCAGCCAACATTAATCAAATAATATTTGAAGTTAATAACAATTTAAAAAATGGTTGATTTAATTTTTTTGGTATTGTGTCTAATATGGATAAGTTTCTTTCGGTATTAAAAAGTTACTTTGACGAAGGAGGTTTGTGTGCATTAGCTGTCTGCTTCGACATAGGGCATCAAACTTTTCATTGTAACTGGCGGAGTCCAGAAGGCAATTATCCCCATTTCAAAAGCAACCAGGACATAATTTATTTAGTCTATTTTTGGGGGGGCAAGTCACCCTGTTTTAATGCCTTTGTATTAAGAAGAAAGGGGCAAGTCACCCTGTTTTAATGCCTTTGTATTAAGAACAAAGGGGCAAGTCACCCTGTTTTAATGCCTTTGTATTAAGAACAAATGGGCAAGTCACCCTGTTTTAATGCCTTTGTATTAAGAACAAAGGGGCAAGTCACCCTGTTTTAATGCCTTTGTATTAAGAACAAAGGGGCAAGTCACCCTGTTTTAATGCCTTTGTATTAAGAACAAAGGGGCAAGTCACCCTGTTTTAATGCCTTTGTATTAAGAACAAAGGGGCAAGTCACCCTGTTTTAATGCCTTTGTATTAAGAACAAAGGGGCAAGTCACCCTGTTTCGATGCCTTTGCATTAAGATTAAGAACAGACGCATTAAAAAAAAGCAATCTGCTGCCCTGTGTTGATAATGTTGGTTTACTTACTAACAGTGTCCCGTCTCCAAACACTTCAATAGTAGCGACCACCAGGGCAAGGCGGACTTTTCTATAAGTGCGATTGTGGCTAGCACTAACACCGCCAGCCGGGTCAATTTGGAACACAGACTTATCCTGACTTACGGCACTTTGACGCCAGATGGGATTAATGTTATGTCTCTGTTCACAGCTTGACCCTAGCTCCGCCTCTCCACGTTCTGACCTATCACAGTGAACATTTTTCTCCCCCCTTTTTTTCGCCCCTGCTTATTTAAACTCTCACTCATTTTCCTTCTGCCACACTTCTATTGCTGCCCACAGATACTACTTACCAGCTAAGTGCTATTTCTTATTTTTATAATGTTTTTTCTGTTGTTTTGTTCGCTGACGAAGGCTTTCTGCCGACACGTTCGCTGTTTTGTTGCGTTTATTTTTTCAGGTTTAATCCTACTCTGTTTTACTCATTTTATTATGGTTTACTTACTAGCAGAGCAAGCCATTTGCCATTGCTTTTGTGTCATTTTAGCTCCCCCTAGAGCCTCTGGACTCAATTGTTTTGATAATGTTGGTTTACTTACTAGCAGAGCAAGCCATTTGCCATTGCTTTTGTGTCATTTTAGCTCCCTCAAGAGCCTCTGGACTCACTTGTTCAGAGCATGCCATGACGAAGCCAGACATGCATTCATCATACTGAGGCTGAGCACTGTTTACAGGTGAACAAAAAATTTGTTTCAATTTAACAGACAAAAATTAACCTTGAGATATACTAGAATCTATTAATAAATCTATTAATAAGGTAATGAGAAAAGTTACCATTTAAAAAAAAAGAAAAAAAAAAAAAGTCCTTTAAGTTAACACATCATATCTGCCACTTAAGCTTTCTCAATGAATACAAAAGACAACGTTCAATGACTAAAGACCCCCAATTATATCACTCACTCGCATTTCGCAAATTCATTGTTTTCTCTTGCCAGTATGCCAGAGCAGGTGGCGAGCTTAGCAATGCAGTTTGTCTGTTCACCTGTTTTATTTATTGAAATGTTACATTCATTAATGATTAATGCTTCAGATCAGTGATTTCAGTGAGATTTGTTGTGGGAAAAATGAAAGATCATGAGTTGTGCCTCTTTATAATTATTTATCTCCCCTGTCCCCAGAGGGGTAGGCTGAAAGTTGGTCAAGCTTAATATTTTAAATGTCTCAAAATGAATTGAAAAAGGAAAAAGTTTTTTATCGTGTGTGAGAGCTAATAGGCTTTCCTGTGGCCTCAGGGCCAATAATATGACAGGGCTATGATAATTGCATAATTATTATTTATTATATATATCATTACTGGATATTGTAATTTAATAATAATTCATTGAGCTGAACTGATGTCTTCTGATGCAACGATTTGTGTATACAATTCATAAAATGATACTGATTTTACTAAGACAATATAGAAATTGAAATTTTTATAATTTCTAATTCAAAATAATATAACAGCACTCATAAAGTATTTTTTTTCAGCCTCTCTCTTATAATATCAGATGTTTGTTTCAGTGTTACATTCTGCATGCTAATGAAATGTGACTAATAAAATTATTATTATATCCCAAAATGGATGCCTTATAAAATGGATACATTTTTAAGAGAAATAATTTGAAGAGCAGAAAAAATGAATTTGCTTATAAAATGATGCTACTTTTCATTGCTAGCATTAACAATTTAATCTTCTTAATATGGTATATTCTACATAGAAGATATTTTGTCTTGGAGACTTGTGGGTCGATTTGTAAATAAGAATGGCAGATTTTAGAGAAAATATGAAATATTGTACAGCCATAAAAATTTCCATGTAAAATATTTAATAATAATTTATAAGTTTATAAAATTTAAAGAATTTATCAGGCAAAAATATTAAAATAATTTATAAGGTAAAAATATTTAATACATTTAATTTTCAGTTAAGAACATAAAAAATAAACAGATAAATTATTAAATGTTACATAACAAAACAAAATAAGAAAGCCATGCCAAGTGCTTGTTTTTTATGGTATGAAAATTTAATTTAAAAAAAAAAAAAGGAAAGTTATTTCAATATATCAAATATTGCAGGAGTTGTCAACACATAGGACATGCTGTGATGTCAATCACAATATTCAACAATTGAAAGTTAAATACAAAAAAGATAGTTTGCCTATCCCCTTATGTCTGAAGTTAAAAAATTGGGCAAGAGAGGAGGAAGCTTTGAAAAATATAACTCAGTATCACAAACAAATCAAATGATAAATTAAAAAAAAAACATCAGATTTTTATTTTTAGAATTATTCTAATTCTTGAATATTTTATTCTGAGGGTAAATATACATTTGTGATGCATAAAATTTGCAAGCAAAGATATCGGCTTAAATCAGTGATTCCATCAATCTAGGTTTAATTCAATATTTAAAACTTGATAGTCGGTCATTAAATTATTTGATATCCCCAAAATAACCCCATGCCATACATTTGTAAATGTATTTTGTGGTGAAAAAATACATTTAACTAAAATATTGTAAAATTTTGAACATATTTGATAAAAAAATTGAAGTATTCTGTTATTAGCAGGAGAGGTTTTCAAATGGATATCTTTTAATCATAAACTGAATCAGTGCCTCTCAAAGCACGGATTTTAGGTGATATCGGAGATAAACTAATTGCCTATTATATGGACAGTGACAATAATGCCACATTGTTTTTTTTCTTGTTGCTGTTCACGCAGGAGCGATCATTATTAAAGATTTTTATGCTGGAAGATGTACAAGAAGGGTGTCACAGTAAAAATTGTTTAACCAAAATAACAGACAACCAAAATCATCGTAAGTAATATCTCCCTTAAATCTTCATGTTTATTTTGCTTTTGAAGCCAATGAACAAGTGCACCAACACTGATATAAGTAAGGATGCTTTAATCACAATGGAGTCTCCTGTGTCAGTGTATATTGATTGACATGCAACATGCTTCATTCTGTTAATCAAGTTTGGGGAACTCTATTCATGGCATTTTGATTCTTCCTCATACTATTACTATTTCTCTTCATTTTCATATTTATATTATGTGTTACAGGATAAACGACTCTAGCTAATTATCTCATGCAGGCCTAAAATTCAATGGATATCTCTTATCATTGTTATAGAAATGTGAAAATATGCTGAGAAATATTTAACAAAAAGTCTGGGTGGGCAGCAAAAGTAATGCAAACGTTTCAATCCTTTTATAACTGCACACGACGGAATGAGGATCACGTTTTATTCAAACGGTATATTCTTGAATACTTCTTATGAGTTAAAAAAAAATAAAAAATTCTGGAACATTATGAATCATATTTCTATGGGAAATGCTGAACATTCAAAACACTTTCTTGGTAACCAATTTAAGACAAAAATGAAATGCGTTACTAATCATATAAAACCGTTACACATACATTATACCAATTACGCTGAGTTTTTAAAAAATTTTTTTTACCCATAACTCAAAAAAATACTCACATGCTCTATTCATTTACTTGTTACAATCACTGTTATTGTTTATGTTATAATTTATGTTATTGTTTGTGTTATTTGTTATGGATAAAAACCCTAATCGACTAATAAATAAAAGGTTATTAAAAAAAAAGGTTCATTTAATTATTTTTTTTTGGGGGGGGGGGGG
>CAXITT010001129.1:95473-107742 GCA_964033795.1 Lymnaea stagnalis | reverse complement strand
TGTTGTTTTACCTATCTCTGGAATTTTTTTTTTTTTTTTTTTTTTTTTAAATAAACATTTCAATCATCATAATTTTTTTTTAATGAAGCACTGCAAAAGGATCATTCAAGAGGACAACTGCTCTATGTTGCAATAACTCCAGAAAGAGAGCTCATTCAGGTCACACACACTGAAACATCTGGTAATGTGTTCTAAGCCTTGCAATGAAATCACTTCAAGTCAGTGTTTCTCAAACAGTGTTTCCCCAGGGCTTACGAGAAGAAATAAAGTGAATTTGGAAGAGAGTGGAAAAAAAAAAAAAAAATTAATTACATAGAATTATTTAAACGCAAATATTCTTTGAAACACGAACATTATTTCACATGTTTATCGAAAGTTTGAGAAATGACACTTTCAGGGATAATACTGAAGGAACTAGACGAAACGTTGAAGACACAATTCTTTTGAATAACTTCTGCTTGTCAAAAAACATTTTGAAGGACAAAAATACATTCCCAAAATAAAACTTTTTGAGCAGTAAGTGTCTGTGCACATATAGAGGCCTACTTCTCTGTTATGTAATCTCTCTCAGTGTATGGCGGACTCAATGCAGCTATCAGACACTTCATTCTGGCCTTAACATTTTTTTTTTTTTTTTTTACAGCTGCCAATATAAGATAGATTCTGTAACTTCACCATAAAGGTGACATCACCGTAAAGGTGACATCACCGTAAAGATGACATCACCATAAAGGTGACATCAGCGTAAAGATGATGTCAGATTTGTTTATCAACGGGTGGTTTTTTAAAATTCTATCAATATTACTTTGTAAGTGTGGACGACAAGACCTTTTGGTATTATGATTTTCAGCGACCAATGCATCAGCCAAACAGGTAGCCCATTTCACTTCTTCGCACCCCCTTAATGGCACACATTACTGGATAAGTTTTGGTTTTTGTTGTTTAAAGGAATATGTCGATATCTTTTAATACTTTACACCTCAATTTACTAAAACTGAAAAGTATATGAAACTTATGGATATCTTATGAATATGTCGATATATTCTAATACTTTTCACCTAAATTTACTAACACTGAAAAACATATGAAACTAAGGATATCTCTCTAAAAAAAAAACATGACTAATTTTGCTGAATGCTTAACTGTTATATAGAGGCCGACCGAATTTCGGCTTTGGTTTCGGTGCCGAAAGTGGCCATTTGATCACTTTCGGCCAAGTGCCGAAACTGAAAAGTTAACTTTCGGCTAAATTTCGGTTTATATTAAAATGGTAAAATCCAAAGTATTCATTACATCAAAGGTCTCAAACTCAAATCACCAGGGGGGGAGGGGGGCGGCGCAGGAGGTAGTGTCTGAATGAGAGTGGGCCTCATCAAGTAATCCACAAAAAAGCGACAACTGTTACAATCTGCTCAACCTTTATAAATAACAATAAAATCATTAAGGGTTCTCAAGAACTAGGATTCACTTTCATCCACCTACTCACTGTTGCATTAAAAAATATATAGAAACATTACCAAAAAAAAAAAACAGAATTAGACTAGTCGGTGAGATTCGACTGACACCGTCACGGAGAGTCACGCTATAGCTATGAGAATGGGGGAAACGGGCCGGCGCATTTACACTAAACTTTTCTGTCATGTAGCGGGCCGCAAAATATCGTCTTGCGGGTCACAAATGGCTCGCGGGCCGCGAGTTTGAGACCCCTATATTAGATGTTTATTTATTAATATTCACAATTATCTCATTTTTATAAAAATAATGTAAATATTTATACTTTCCCACATCATTTTCGATGTATGCAAAATGTATGTGGGAACGAATTTCAAAATATCTAAATATTTCATTTTCGGTTACGGCTTTGGTTTTGGTTGAAATTCATTTTTAACTTTCGGCCTTTTTTCGGTTTCGGCCGAAAGTCATTTTTAAATTTTCGGCCTTTTTTCGGTTTCGCCGAAAGTCATTTTAAACTTTTGGCCTGTTTTCGGCTTCGGCCGAAATCAGAAAATCACTTTCGGTCGTCCTCTACTGTTATACAAGCACTGATTTCAGAACATTGACAACAAATCTATAGAATAAAATTGACAACAAATTTGTAGAATAACATTGACAACAAAAGCTGTAGAATAACATTGAATAAAAATCTGTAGAATAAAATTGACAACAAATCTGTAGAATAACATTAAGAGCATAAAAATAGAGCAGCCATTTCTAAATCTTGAAATAATTACTTTATTTCTTTGAGCCCTATTTTATTTAACTTGAATCTATTGGGAATTGTTCATTGTTGTTGGGCATCTAGGGGGTACTAACCATTAACTTAAATTATGTTTTTGTTTTTTTTGTTTTGTTGTTGCAATCCATAAACATTTATTGGGAGAAAAAAAAATAGCAATTTTAATATTTTTTTTTTAATTTGCCTGGTTTTATAGTTTAATTGCATTTGGTAGTTTAATTTTATTTGGTTTAAATTTGTGAATATTTTTGTTCATCTTGCTTTCATAATTATTTTCAAAATGATAAAATCTTAATAAATCCTTAACTGGGAAACTTTTTAATTTTGTCTGTTCACCTGATAAAATCTTAATAAATCCTTAACTGGGAAACTTTTTAATTTTCAAAAAAACTATATCTATTTTAACAATTAAATTAATCAGATAGACATTTTAAAAGTGTTCAAAATTAAGTAGCAGAAAAGAAAAGTTCCAAAGTTTTAAAGGATTTAATAAGAATTTCCAAAATGAAGAATGCTTTCAAATCCCTCCGATTTTTAAAATTACTTTCATTCACCGACAAAAATGTAGTGAGCACAGATGACTCAGATCAAAACTTTACAGAGTGTATGTACAAATAATTCACAGCCTAACTTTGTTGCATGATTTTTTTAAAACTTTGATCCATAAAAAAAATACTGTACCGACGTGGATACAAATGTATGTGACTGGCATTATAAAATTTAGTTTTGGAACTCAGGAAAGTAAAATGCTGATTGAATAATTCAACAGTTTAAATAAGTTACAGAAATAGTGGGAAAAAAAAGCCTACATGTATTTTCATGCGAATATAATTATACAGTTGGCAAAAAACTGAGGATCAGACTGCTTTGAATAACTAATTGTTTAATTAAATTGGACTATGCCACTGAAAAATCTAGCAAAACAACTATTTGCTTAGGAATGTAAAATTTATAAACTCGGCTGTACAAATAATTGACAAGATGTTGAAATTTGTGAAAGGTCAGTTTTGCCGTTGAAGCCATTCGGCTTGATTAGTTAAAAGAAAAACAACAAATGAATGATCCTCGATTTTCAGTTGGAAAGTTGTCATTCACTAGAAATCAAGAACATTTAAAAAAGGTAGCTTAGCAAATGATTTAAAAAAAAAAAATGATAATTACCTGAATCTGTTGATGCGGCTAAAGGGAAGAATGGCAAAATGTATATTTAAAAAATATAAAAAAATAAAAAGTTTTTTTTCCATATAATATGTTTTAATGCATTTTTTCCAAAATTTTGAGAAATATCAAAATCAGAAATGAAAATCTATGGGACTTTATAACATTCAAGAAAATTAATGATTATATTAAATTTTATTTTAAAATGGCTTATACAGCCATACATGCCGAGCCTGATATGGTTTACCCATACTTTGTACAGGTTCTGCTCCAGAAGTTTGGCCTATAGAAATGACTTAACAAACTGAACACTTCTCATCGGCTCACATACAAATCAGAATTGATGCACCTGACCAGGGCAATGAGATTTTTATTTTTTGAATTTGCTAAAGCTTTGAAGTAGAATATTTTGTTGTTGTTGTTGTAAGTTAAGATAAAATGTTTTCCTACCTTTCACTTCAATAAACGCACGTCTGCTTTCACGTACGCCAGCCATGTTCTCTGCAAAACACACATAGTCTCCTGTATTTTCTAGTTTAGCCTCGTGAATGATCAATGAGCCAATAAGAGCATCATAAGAGGCCTCAATATATTGGTCGTCTTTTTTCCATCTGACCTGGAAGAAATATGCATATTCATCACTACATTATACCCTCAGTGGGCACACTAATCTCTGGATCATACACAATGCAAAATGGTGTTGAATGATATATTCAAATATATTACAATGGAACCAGTGGATATAAGAATCTTTGCATTGTGTCCAGTGGAAATAATCTTAGCAGTGCGTCCAGTGGATATTAGAATCTTAGCAGTGTGATAGTAAATATAAGAATCTTAGCAGTGTGTCCCTTGATTAACATGGGATCACAGAATACATTTTTTCGTGAGACCGACAGCATTAAAATTTGGCGATATAGCACTAAGATACTATTGTTTAAGTTGAAATGTAGATAGAATTTGACAACATCGATGCTGATTATTTCTGTTTTTCAAAGTAAAATTTAGCTATCCTTGATCATGTATCATAATAACTTTTCCTATTTAAAATCCATTTGTTGTAACAAAGATAATTCAAGAAAAATCTGAATTTTTCACACAAAAAAAAACTACAACTCACTGTGGGTGTTGGATTGCCTTGTGGTGGCTTACACTGGATGGTCAGCAGGTCGCCCACCATGACAATTTTGTCTTCTGGCTCCGCCTGAAAATTTTTCTTTAGGGCTGAAAAAAAAAAAGGGCATAGTAATGTCATTTTGAGCAATGTGTGTTGTCATTATAATAATAATAATAATAAAGATTATTTGAAAAACACGCTTCATCCCCAAAAGCTTGAAGCGCGGTACAAAGTCAACCATATTAAAAAGAGAAATAAAAACAATCTAAAATTTACCACATTTAAAAAACAGACGCAACAATATAAAACTACATACGAGCATACCAAGTCAAAGTCTTTCTTCCCATTTCAACCATAAGCAACACAAGCTAATATACATTAACTGAAAAAAAGATGGTAGATAGCATCACCCCAGAAGGTGTTTGCGAAATAGATGTGTTTTTAAATCGGTTTTAAAGGACTCCAGTGTCTGGCTGTTTCTGAGAGCGACTGGAAGGGCGTTCCAAATTGTTGGGCCGGCAAGTGCAAAAGTGCGCTTTCCGTAAGTCTCAAGGCGAACACATGGTATCGATATTTTGCGACTATCGGATGAGCGGAGCTCTCTAGTGGGTACATAAGGCGTCATGAGTGCTTTGAGATAAGATGGCGCCAGGTCATGTAAGCAGCGGTATCACAAAGTTGCAATTTTGTACACTATGCGAGAGCTGATCGGCAGCCAGTGCAGCTCTCTCAGAAGTGTTTTAGCATGGTCGAATTTGCATTTGCGAAGAACAATGCAAGTCGCATTATTCTGTGTGCTTTGAATTTTTTCCAGGAGCGTAGCTGGGAGACCCACCATGAGAGCATTGCAGTAGTCCATGCGTGATAACACAAATGCTGACATCGGCCTCTTTGATGCATCTAACGTTAAGAAAGGTCTGATATGACTAATCCTGCGCAGCTCTAGAAAAATCGCCTTGCAAAGCATGTTAATGTGATTTTCCATAGTTAGTGTTCTGTCTAAATAGACACCCAGGTCTCGCACTGTATGAGCAAACTCAATCTGCATACCTGAGAGAGTAAGTGATGTTGTGTTTTTTAAAGATTTTTGTTTCTGAGCAGCGGCAATGGGGATCAGCTCAGTCTTTTCATCATTCAATTTTATCTTGTTTATGGTCATCCATTGCTTAACAGACTCAATTGTCTTCTGTGTCGTACCAAGAAGTTGAGGGAACTGAAGGGGATCACGGATTGATGAAGTTGTGTATCGTCCGCGAACATGTAATACAGCATGTCAAATTGCTTGATCACTGCACCCAGAGGCTGAATGTACATAGTGAAAAGCATCGGGCCTAGGACCTGAGGTACACCGAATTCAATTGTAGATTGCTTTGAGGTCAAGCCGTTTGAAATAAGTGACTGGATCCGATTTGTCATATACAAGTGAAACCATCTCAGGGCGGTATCGGTGAGACCGAACATTTTTTACAGACGCTGGAGCAGTATGCCGTGGTCAAGCGTATCGAAAGCTGCCGATAAATCGAGTAAAGACAAAATGGATACCTGGCCCTCATCACAAGACAACAGAAGGTCGTTTATGACATGCAACAGAGCTGTCTCAGTAGAGTGATGCGCTTTGTATGCTGACTGGAAAGGTTCAAACAAGTCACATTGAATGAGGTGATCCAGGAGTTGGCGGAGAACGACTTTTTCTAAGATTTTGGATATAAATGGTAGATTTCAGATGGGGCGATAATTTTCCATCACACTTGGGTCAAGATTTGATTTCTTTAACAGTGGAGTTACAATCGCCTCTTTAAAAGATGATGGAACAATACCAGTTGTCAAGGACTTATTTATGATACAAGTGATGATGGGGACTATTTCATCCAGACATTCATACAACAGCCCTGCTGGAAGAGGGTCGAGTGAGCATGACTTTCTTGGGGTATCAGCCAGGATTTTCCTCACATTCGATTCACTGACCTCAACAAATTCACCCATAGGAGAGCTGTTGAAGAGTGAGAATTCTGGAGCAGTATCGATGCAACTGTCAAGTTTCGCCCTGATCTTTTTAGCTTTTGTAATAAAGTAGTCATTTAGAGCATCTGGCAGCTCTTCTACAGCAATGTTATGAATTATGAATCTGTTGTTATTGAAGTTCACTATGTAAAACATGCTCCTGATGTGAAATATTAGGTGTTGTGGTATTGTGAAAGGTGAGTCCTGGCGGAAAAATTAAAGTCCGCGCCCTCTTAACAAAAAAAAAGTATATTTCATTTTCAATACACATTTTGTATGAAAAGTAACGATTTTCGGCCCCCTTCTAAAGGTTGCACTCAGGGATGGGTGAACCCTTTGCACTGCCCTTTTTATAAATTTCCCAAGCCTTCAAAGACCTTCATAGACCATCAAAGAACTTCACAAACCATCAAGGATGTTCACAAACCATCAAAGACCTTCAAAGACCATGCGAACTTTGATATTAAAAAAAAATTTGAATAGTATATTTGAGAGCCACAAAATGCTCATAATTTGACTATGACTTCAGCTTATTACCTTTTACTATTACCTTTTACTATCCCCCCACCCCGTCTTTTTTTTTTTTAAGGATTAAAAATAAACTTGTCCTTAAATAGATAAAATAAAAAGTCCACCTGCAAATTCAACACGTGATTTGATACTCGTTAAGGTCTGCGCCTCTCCCTCAGATCTGCTAAAATGCGCAAAGCACTGGCACTCATAGTTTTCGACGCCCTCCAGTTCATTCTTGGACACCATAATGCTCCCCTCCACCACGGTCACCAAGCTCGAATCCTCAGAGGAAGGCACCACCTTCTTTGTTATTTCGGTGTCCACTTGTCGATTGTTGCACTGGAAAGTGATGGTGTGGACGTTGATGGCCTCGCAGCTGATCGGGATGGGCTTGCTCTTACCACCTTTCATCAGGTAATACATGGAGTGCAAGTCCTGGGAGAGATAGAGAAATAGATTTCCATTTTTTAATATAACCCAAAGTTTTAGTTACAAGGATTTTTAAAATAATTATTTTAATGGCATAAACAATAAATGCCAACCTGTAAATTTTACCAGCAATTTGTGCGTTCTTAAGTTTTCACATTTGTATGTCGACACAGCATTTCGTTTGAATTTTCAGTGGAATGGTTTAGGAAATAATTTTTGTTCCCCATATGACATGTTCAAAAATGGTGGCACAATAAATTAAATGTTTGTCAAAAGAAGGATTAAATCCTATTGGTCTGTTCAAAATGAGTATAGAGAGAGTGAAAGAGAGAGAGAGTTTATTAAAGAGGAAGCCATGAGATGTTCTTGAGTGATAACTCCTGTGTTTTTGGATAGGCTGTGCAGTACTAAGGATATACTGTAACCAGGTGAATCTTTGCGACTGTGTTGTTATGAGGAGGTAGGTACTGTAACCAGGTCATTCTGTGTGGCTGAGTAGTTATTAGGAGGTACTGTAACCAGGTGAATCTTTGCGACTGTGTAGTTCTAAGGAGATACTGTAACCAGGTGAATCTTTGTGACTGTGTTGTTATGAGGAGGTAGGTACTGTAACCAGGTCATTCTGTGTGGCTGAGTAGTTATTAGGAGGTACTGTAACCAGGTCATTCTGTGTGGCTGAGTAGTTATTAGGAGGTACTGTAACCAGGTGAATCTTTGCGACTGTGTAGTTCTAAGGAGATACTGTAACCAGGTGAATCTTTGTGACTGTGTAGTTATGAGGAGGTAGGTACTGTAACCAGGTGAATCTGTGTGGCTGAGTAGTTATTAGGAGGTACTGTAACCAGGTGAATCTGTGTGGCTGAGTAGTTATTAGGAGGTACTGTAACCAGGTGAATCTGTGTGACTGAGTAGTTATTAGGAGGTACTGTAACCAGGTGAATCTGTGTGGCTGAGTAGTTATTAGGAGGTACTGTAACCAGGTGAATCTGTGTGGCTGAGTAGTTATTAGGAGGTACTGTAACAAGGTGAATCTTTGTGGCTGAGTAGTTATTAGGAGGTACTGTAACAAGGTGAAGCTGTGTGGCTGAGTAGTTATTAGGAGGTACTGTAAAGAGGTGAATCTGTGTGGCTGAGTAGTTATTAGGAGGTACTGTAACCAGGTGAATCTGTGTGGCTAAGTAGTTATTAGGAGGTACTGTAACCAGGTGAATCTTTGTGACTGAGTAGTTATTAGGAGGTACTGTAACCAGGTGAATCTGTGTGACTGAGTAGTTATTAGGAGGTACTGTAACCAGGTGAATATGTGTGGCTGAGTAGTTATTAGGAGGTACTGTAACCAGGTGAATCTGTGTGGCTGAGTAGTTATTAGGAGGTACTGTAACCAGGTGAATCTGTGTGGCTGAGTAGTTATTAGAAGGTACTGTAACCAGGTGAATCTGTGTGGCTGAGTAGTTATTAGGAGGTACTGTAACCAGGTGAATCTGTGTGGCTGAGTAGTTATTAGGAGGTACTGTAACCAGGTGAATCTGTGTGGCTGAGTAGTTATTAGGAGGTACTGTAACCAGGTGAATCTGTGTGACAGGGGGGGGGAGGGAAGAGGGGGAGGATTTATTCCGCAGGTCATGTCATCTTTGGAATTAATTTAACTTTTTTAACATCCTTTGGAAATATCCCAAGATCTGGGGCATTCACAACTCAAAACACAAACTGGGGAGTAATATTGGAATTATGGAAATGAAAGTAGTGAGTGAGTGAAATGGAAGTAGTAAGGTGAGTGAGTGAAATGGAAGTAGTGAGGTGAAAGAGTGAAATGGAAGTAGTGAGGTGAGTGAGTGAAATGGAAGTAGTGAGGTGAGTGAGTGAAATGGAAGTAGTGAGGCGTTCAATTTTTTTTATTCAAAAGTGAGGAAAAGATGGGGGTTTTCTAGAAAGAAAAAGTCCATTTGAACAAAAGTGAAACCTTTTTGGAAAATAATTCCCCACTTTCTATCTTTATACAAAATTTACAAGTCTTTTTCTTCTCTTTTTTTTCTTCTTAGTGATAACAAGAGGAGTAACTGCAATCAGGTTGGATAGAAGGAAAACGGAGTATGGTAAAAACTGAAAACGTATCAGCAAGAAGCCGTCTTCAGCAAAAGGAAAAAACAATATAAAAATTAAAAAGCAAAACACTTAGTGGCAATGTAGTATCCGAGATGACAGCAAGAGGAATGTAAGAGACCATTAGTGGGTAAAAGAGTTAATGTAGGCCATGGGGGACAGCAAGAGGAATGTAAGAGACCATTAGTGGGTAAAAGAGTTAATGTAGGCCATGGGGGACAGCAAGAGGAATGTAAGAGACCATTAGTGGGTAAAAGAGTTAATGTAGGCCATGGGGGACAGCAAGAGGAATGTAAGAGACCATTAGTGGGTAAAAGAGTTAATGTAGGCCATGGGGGACAGCAAGAGGAATGTAAGAGACCATTAGTGGGTAAAAGAGTTAATGTAGGCCATGGGGGACAGCAAGAGGAATGTAAGAGACCATTAGTGGGTAAAAGAGTTAATGTAGGCCATGGGGGACAGCAAGAGGAATGTAAGAGACCATTAGTGGGTAAAAGAGTTAATGTAGGCCATGGGGGACATCAAGAGGAATGTAAGAGACCATTAGTGGGTAAAAGAGTTAATGTAGGCCATGGGGGACAGCAAGAAGAATGTAAGAGACCATTAGTGGGTAAAAGAGTTAATGTAGGCCATGGGGACAGCAAGAGGAATGTAAGAGGCCATAAGTGGGTAAAAGAGTTAATGTAGGCCATGGGGACAGGAGAGAGCAAACGTAAGTCCACATCGACAAGTTGTAACATGGAGGGAGATGAGAAAAGATTTAACAAGTGAAGGAAAACAGACATTCACGCCAAGTGGTGTCAAGGTCATTCCGTTTGTACTCCAGTTTAAAAGGTTGTTGGTTTTACCAGTCTGAACACTTGTTTTACTAACTCTACTCAACGCGGTGTTTAAAAGGTTGTTGATTTTACCAGCCTAAACACTTGTTTTACTAATGCTTTTATTTATAAAAAAAATATGCCAAATTTTGTTTGCTTTAATGTTTGAACTTGTTCATGTGACAAAATAAATTTGTGTTTCCGCTTGGGCAGTTTAGTTATTGTATGCACCTGTGATGCAAAAAAAAAGGTGGTCTTTCAGATGAAACTAAACGTGCCAGACATACCTGGACTTTTCTTATAATAATATTTAATTAAAAAGCACAACTTTAAATTCCGAAAAAATAATTTCTGTCCCACCTTTGAAATATATGGTTGTCCAGAGTAGATTACGGAGCCAGTAGGTTCTGGTTTCGGAACCATCGTGGCTTCAACTTCTGGCTTGGTTTCTGTAACAAACACCTCATCAGCCCCTGAAAATTTTAGATTATTTATAGAGCATTAGTTATGCAATAAAATATTTGTCATGTTACAAGAGTCATTTATGGGGATATCTGTGGAACAGGAGTCCTGAATTATAACATATGTACTTCAGGACATCAGTACTAAACTGAATATCAGTGGTCTGTAAGAAATACCCTTATTTAACTATATTATTCAAATTTAGATCAGACCTGAGAAATAACAAAAAATATATCAAAATTTTATAGCTCAAAATTCTAAACAGTATATAATTATTATTTTATTTCTTTACATTAAAAAATGAGAATGGTTCAGCAACCAAATAGGAACTGTTGAAGTTACTACTATGTCATCATAAACGCAATCTATGATTATAATAATATAATAATTAATTTTTCTCTGTCAGATAATTTTTTAAAGTTTTTAGCATAAGGGCTTACCAGAGCTGACCTTAGATACACTCACCCTTTAAAGAAACGGTGACCTCATTGCTAGCCTTTTCTCCAACTACATTCCTGGCCAAACATTTATAATTGCCCTGATCGGCCTCATCAAATAACTGAATCACCAAACTGCCAGATTCTCTGATCACAACCCTCTGGCTCACGTTAACTATTTGGCCATCTTTCTCCCACACTATCTGTAAAGGTAAATAAGTTTGAGAGCATTCAGCCATTTAAAAGTGTGCATGTGGTCCACATGGGTGGGCGACCACTGCTATAAAAACTATTGAACCAAGTTAAAAAAAAATGTAAACCTAAATTTTATTTGCAAATAGTTGTAGGTTTCTTCTTAATAACAAAAAAATTTGGCTAACTTTTATTTTGCAAGACTGATGAGGCCTCAGATAATTTTAACCATTCGTTCCAATAAAAGAAACTGTCATTTGGTTGAACAAACAAGAAGACACCTGCCATTTGTTTGAAAAAAACATAAAAGACACCTGCCATTTGGTGGAACAAAAAAGAAAAGACACCTGCCATTTGCTTAAACAATAAAGAATATACTGCTGGCATTTGCTTGAACAAAACAGAAACTGCATCTCCCATTTGCTTAAACAATAAAAAAAAGACACCTGCCATTTTGTTGAGCAAAAAGAAAATACACCTGCAATTTGCTTGAACAAAAAAAAACACCTGCACATTTGGTTGAACAAAAGGAAACTCCTCCCATTTGCTTAAACAAAAGAAAAAAGAAAAGGCACCTGCCATTTGCTTAAACAATTAAGAAAAGACACCTGCCATTTGTTTGAAAAAAAGAGAAACGACGCCTCCCATTTGCCTAAAAAAAAAGAAAAGACACCTGCCATTTGCTTAAACAATTAAGAAAAGAAAAGACACCTGCCATTTGCTAGAACAAAAAAAAAAGAAAAAACACCTGCCATTTACTTAAAAAAAAAAAAAAAAAAGAAACCTGCCATCTACATAAAAAAAAA
>CAXITT010001129.1:83790-95331 GCA_964033795.1 Lymnaea stagnalis | reverse complement strand
AAAAAAAAAAAGAAAAAACACCTGCCAATTGAATAAAAAAAAAAAAGAAAAGACACCTGCCATTTGATTTAAAAAAAAAAGACACCTGCCATTTGCTTTAAAAAAAGACACCTGCCATTTGCTTGAGCAAAAAAGAAAAGACACCTGCCATTTGCTTAAACAATTAAGAAAAGACACCTGTCATTTGTTTGAAAAAAAAGAGAAACGACACCTGCCATTTGCTTAAAAAAAATAATAAAAGACACCTGCCATTTGCTTAAACAACAAAAAAAAAAGAAAAGATACCTCCCATTTGCTTAAACAAAAAAAAGAGAAAAGACACCTGCCATTTGCTTAAACAAAAAAAAAAAAAATAAAACACCTGCCATTTGTTTAAAAAAAAAAAAAACAACGCCTCCCATTTGCTTAAACAAAAAAAAAAAAAAAAATACCTCCCATTTGATAAAAAAAAAAAAAAAAAAAAAACATCTGCCATTTGCTTAAAAAAAAAAAAAAAGAATAAGACACCTGCCATTTGTTTGAAAAAAAGAGAAACGACGCCTCCCATTTGCTTAAACAAAAAAAAAAAGAAAAGACATATGCCATTTGCTTGAACAAAAAAGAAAAGACATCAAATTTCCAAGGACAAACTAAAGATATTTATAACTTTTATTTGGACTACGTACAGAAAGTGCTCGAGCAAATGTTGGTTTAATTGAAACATAATTCATGTTTTAAATGTATTAAATCTTGTATGCAGAGTGCATCAATTGTGCCTTGTGTGTTTCATTAAAAATATTTTACCAACCATTTGGGTAAATGCAGATTTTTATGTTGCAAGATCAGCGGATAACTGTTTATAAAAAAAAAATAATTTCTAAGCTAGTTGAAAATATGTGGTGAGGTGGTCATTTAAGTCCATTTTAATACGTTTGCTGTAATAAGTCAATTGTAATCTCTCCATTGTAATAATTAATTCCTTACATTTGATTGCTTTAAACTCTAAATGGTGATAAAATTATACATATACAAAAAAATCTGAGATTCAAAGCAAAACAATATACATAACATATATATATAATATAGAATAATTTTTTCGAAGTGGCTATTCAGACCCGGGTACCTTTAGCCAAAACCACTATTCGGACCCGACTGATCATGTGGGGCCCATTTTCCGATGATCATGTGAAAGTTACACCGCTGCAAAAATGTCCCATTGGCCTGGTTTTAAGTTATGCCTGTGTTTTAAAACCCAGTAGCCAGGTATGGTTGAAAAAAAGGACTAGCCCTTCAAAATAATGTCTATTTCTCATGCTTTATGCAAATGCATCCTCCAAGATGTTCATTCCAGCTATCTTGTGAATTAAGTCAAGTATGAGAAAGATAATTGAGAGGAGATTTGAGTTACGAATGAGCTATCAGGAAAAACAGTGGGCGTTCAGGTCTGTTACTACTAATGCCAAGGAAAAGGTGAGGTTTTGTTCTGATTAAGCCAAGCTCTCTTTAGAGGAATAGTTGAATTTAATTCATTTTGAATGAAATTTTCATTTAGAATATTAATTATTCCATAAAGTACTGTGTAATTAAATCTTTTACTTTTCACTTAAATAATACAGAAAAATCTAAATTGATGAAGGATTCAATCTTAATAATTACATTAATGTTATTACTTTTCTAAAATTCTAATGAAAATAAAAGTATCTCTTTTTATCTTGATTACTAGATATCAATAAAAACCTTGATCTGCGAGCACAGCTAAAAATTAAAGAAAATGAGAAAAACAAAACTACTAAGAACTTTAACAAAGCAAAAATAAAAAAAATAAATAATAAAACTATGAATCTATGAAATAACAAAGAGAAGAAAAAAAATTATCATACTACTACTGCATCTGGGTCCAAAGCCATATTGTCTACAGGGACCCGGGTCCAAATAGCCGTATCTTTTTTTGAAATATAAAATTCAGGTATTAAAAGGGGTTTAAAATTTTTCACATACTTTTTGGTTGTATGTGTACAGGGTTTTTTGGGCTTGTTTAAGGATAAGGTGCATACAGGGTTCAGGATGTCTGTGTGTGTTTTAGACTTCAGGTATCTATTACGTACTGTGAAAACTCACCTCAGGGGCTGGGAATGCATTTGGTGGAATGCAAGGAAGAGTTACTGTACTTTTGATTGTGACCTCAGTGTCTTCGGGCTCCTGATTGAAGGTGTCGTCCAGGACTATTTGGATGATGATTGGGATGAAATAAAGTTAGTTGCTCTTTCTCTAGACAGCCAAAACAGTGCCCCTTTTATTCAATATAGGGCCCATGTTAGCCAATATAGGGCCCATGTCAGACAATATAGGGCCCATGTCAGACAATATAGGGCCCATGTCAGACAATATAGGGCCCATGTCAGACAATATAGGGCCCATGAAAGACAATATAGGGCCCATGTCAGCCAATATAGGGCCTATGTCAGACAATATAAGGCCCATGCCAGACAATATAGGGCCCATGTCAGGCAATATAGGGCCCATGCTAAACAATATAGGGCCAATGAAAGACAATATAGGGCCCATGTCAGCCAATATAGGGCCCATGTCAGACAATATAGGGCCCATGTCAGCCAATATAGGGCCCATGACAAACAATTTAGGGCCCATGTCAGCCAAAACAGGGGCAATGTCAGGCCATATAAGAATTAGTTTAACATAAAAAAATGAGGTTTTTTTAAAAATTAATGTTTCCTTTAATTTCTAGATTATAAACCCTTTCATTTTACTTATATTCAACAGGAAAAATTCAATTTAATTTTAAAATTTTAATGCAGAAGAAAAAAAAAAACATCAATAGTTGGTATAAATGTCATCTGAAAAGATCAAGATGCATTTCCTTTTAACACAAGTAAATTTTCCATTGGAACATGAATATAAATAATCTTTTGTCCCACTTGTAAATTTGTGACCACAGTTAAATTCCCTGGTACAACAAGCTAATGTGACCTTGGGCCATGGACAGCTTTCAAACCCTTGTAACACAAAACAAATGTGACATGAGACCAAAGTCACAAGTAAATGGGACTGCTTCTAAACTCATCTCCCATTATCAAATTATTTTGAGCCTTTCTTCCAGAGATGGTGTGAGAAGGGGGTGCTTGGTGGGAGACGGGGGGGGGGGGGGGGGCTTGGTGTGAAAAGGGGGGCTTGGAGAGAAGAGTGGGTGCTTTGAGGGCAAAGCCCATGAAATAGATTCTTTTCTATACAGAACAATGACCAAGGGTCAATTTCTGTTAGAAGGTCTGCCACCCACCCCACCTCAACAAATGTCAGGTAACTATAATATATTATATCCTTACATGCCACAGCGAGGAGGGCTTCTTTACTTTCTACATAGGTCTGTTCATTTGTTCCCTTTTTCTGGTACAGGCCTCGACATGTGCACGTGTATTTGCCTGGAAATTTTTCAATCTGTTAAAACAAGAAAAAAAATTGAATAGAAAGCCATTGGCAATCTTTCCTTTTTACAGCACATTACCAGAAATAAAATAATTTTTCATTCAAAAGGCTGAAGTAAATGTGAAGTGATTTATAGAAAAAGAAAATAGAAAAAATTACATTTATCCGTAGAAGAAATAAAGAGATGAACAAGTTATGTGTGGAAGCTTGAAATAGAATGACAGGGACAATAAAATGTTGCTCCTTCAATTGTCCTGTCTGCTGATCAAGGCTCTTAGCCAAAATGCTCTTCTTTTACTGTCCTGTAATTATATTTCAAACTTCCACATACCTTGTTCCACTAATATTTCATACAGCTTGAATGCAGTCCTTCATTCATTAAAAGAAGAAATAAACATATTTTTTTCAACCAGCATAATATTAGCAATTATCAAAACTTAGTAACGTTGCTATCATTTTCTGAAAACAATTTTGGAACAGCTGCTGAACTTACATCAAACATCAGGACAATGTTCATGTCCATCAGGACACTGCACACGTCCACCAGGACACTGCTCATGTCCACCAGGACACTGCACACATCCACCAGGACACTGCACACGTCCACCAGGACACTGCACACGTCCACCAGGACACTGCACTTGTCCACCAGGACACTGCACACGTCCACAGGACACTGCTCACGTCCACCAGGACACTGCTCATGTCCACCAGGACACTGCTCATGTCCACCAGGACACTGCTCACGCCCACCAGGACACTGCTCACGCCCACCAGGACACTGCTCACGTCCACCAGGACACTGCTCACGTCCACCAGGACACTGCTCACGTCCACCAGGACACTGCTCATGTCCACCAGGACACTGCTCACGTCCACCAGGACACTGCTCACGTCCACCAGGACACTGCTCACGTCCACCAGGACACTGCTCACGTCCACCAGGACACTGCTCACGTCCACCAGGACACTGCTCATGCCCACCAGGACACTGCTCACGCCCATCAGGACACTGCTCACGCCCATCAGGACACTGCTCACATCCACTGCTCATGTCCATCAGGACACTGCTTATGTCCAGTGTACTTAAGTAATTTACAAAGAATCAACCCCCTGTGGTGAGTTCACATGAATTTTTCATTAAAACCAAAATGACTTTGAATGCAACGCACCTGATTTCTTGTCACATTTAGCGTGTTTTCTCTGAGGGGTGGAGAACCTTCCTCTAAACTGATGGAAATAGATGTCGTTGTGGACGCCTTGACCACTTGTCCATTGCACTTGAAAATAAAAAATAAATAATCACATTATTAAAACAAAATCCATTTTCAAGTTTTACAAAATGTTATAAAATTAAAATAATTTACACATAACATCAAAAATGGTGGATATTGATTTTTCCCCAATGCAAACTCTTTTGCTCCAAAAGTCTAAATATTAATTGGTCTTGTCCCTGAACTAACCTTGCTCGTCCATCGGATTGGTCATAATAAAAAATTGAGTTAGCTAAAACTGAGCTTGCTAATCCCTGGGATTGGTCATAATCCAAAACTCAATTAGCTAATCCCTGGGATTGGTTTATAAATTGGTGCAACCACTGATGCCTCTTTAATCAGCTAACTTCACTCTTCACCTGGCACTACTGCAATAACTTAACTTCACCCTTCACCTGGCACTACTGCAAAGGCTTAACGTCACTCTTCACCTGACATTATTGTAATGGCTGAACTTCAATCTTCACCTGACACTACTGCAATGACTTAACTTCACTCTTCACCTGGCACTAATGCAATGACTTAACTTCACTCTTCACCAGGCACTACCGCAAAGGCTTAACTTCAATCTTCACCTGACATTATTGTAATGGCTGAACTTCACTCTTTACCTTACACCACTGTAATGGTTTAACTTCACTCTTCACCTTACACCACTGGAATGGCTTAACTTCACTCTTCACCTTACACTACTGCAATGACTTAACTTCACTCTTCACCTGGCACTACTGCAAAGGCTTAACTTCACTCTTCACCTGACACCACTGTAATGGCTTAACTTCACTCTTCACCTGACACCACTGTAATGGCTTAACTTCACTCTTCACCTGACACCACTTTAATGGCTTACCTTCACTCTTCACCTGACACCACTTTAATGGCTTAACTTCACTCTTCACCTGACACCACTTTAATGGCTTAACTTCACTCTTCACCTGACACCACTTTAATGGCTTAACTTCACTCTTCACCTGACACCACTTTAATGGCTTAACTTCACTCTTCACCTGACACCACTTTAATGGCTTAACTTCACTCTTCACCTGACACCACTTTAATGGCTTAACTTCACTCTTCACCTGACACCACTTTAATGGCTTAACTTCACTCTTCACCTGACACCACTGTTCAACTCAAGAAGGAAATCAATCTAATGTGCAGTTTCATGTTGGCTCACATTTAACAAGTGAAATACAGCAAAAACAAGGATATGTCCAGCAAAGACAAGGATACATACAGCAAAGACATGGCTACTTACAGCAAAGACATGGCTACTTACAGCAAAGACATGGCTACTTACAGCAAAGACATGGCTACTTACAGCAAAGACATGGCTACTTACAGCAAAGACATGGCTACTTACAACAAAGACATGGCTACTTACAGCAAAGACATGGCTACTTACAACAAAGACATGGCTACTTACAGCAAAGACATGGCTACTTACAGCAAAGACATGGCTACTTACAGCAAAGACATGGCTACTTACAGCAAAGACAAGGTTGTAGGCACCGTAAACAGTGCATCTGATTAGTATGAAATCAGCGTCAATCAAGTAGTTCTCTTCTTGTGGATCCTCCGCAAAGACTGGCTCCTCAAGTTTGCTAAAGAAACATTACGAGAAGCTCTTAGTTCACCTCAAATCATTTCTTTTTGCTGGTTTCTTCATTTTTGTTTTTAGCTATGATTAATAACTTTTGAATGAAAGCACTTGGTTGTAAAACTGATAGAACTAACCGTGGGATGGATGAAAAAATAGTGTTACGCACTGGCTTCTATTGTGAGAAATTAATCTCTTGTTTTAAGTTATGGCTCGTTCAAACAGTGCACAACAAAGGTCGATACCATAGAGAAATACAATAGCAAAAATACGAAGACCCAAAACAGGTGCCAATTACAATTAATAAGATTTATTTATGTATTAATATACTTACAAAACAAAAGAAATGTAATTACAAATCATCAACTTACAGAGTATGGTAGATCTTGTACCGGTACACAGTTAGTAAAAGGTGCCAATTAATAACGTACAATGATGAATGCGAATAAACACATATGAGTACACAACAAATAATAACACATGTCTCGTAAAGTTTTAAAAAATATATCTATCTATCCATCTCTATCAATCTCCATATCCCCTTTTACATCTTTGCGTTGGTAGAACCAACGCTCCTAGAATGTGTTCTACATTTTTTATCTTTCTAGTCAATTATCAAAGTTTCCCTAAAATTCTATTAAAATATATTATTTATTTTTAGTTGGTGTCGGCAGTAAACACGCTAAGATGAAAAAATAGGCCACGCCCAATAAGAACGCAGTGTCTGCTATATTGGCAGCACGGGAAATGTGACGTAACACGTCCTGCATAACAATATGTTAACTGACAGAACTGAAGGTGGGATGATTGAAAAAATATGTTCAAACATACAAAAGTATTCCATTTGGTTAAACTAGGCTTACCATACCTCCCAGTTTATCCGGGATCATCCCTATTCCTCCGGGATCATCCCAGTTTAGCAACCTCATTCTGATTTTATGCCCTAATTAAATTTTGTAAGATAGATTTTTTTTTCTGCTCTTTTTCTGTTCATGTTAGATAATCTAGTAGATCTACACATACACATATTTTTGAGGTCTATACATATTTTCTAGACCTGCAGATATTCTAGAAGACCTACACATATTCTAGTAGACCTACACATATTGTAGTAGACCTACACATGTTCTAGTAGACCTACACATGTTCTAGTAGACCTACACATATTCTAGTAGCCCTACACATATTCTTGTAGACCTATACATCTTCTTGATGACCTAAACATATTCTTGTAGGCCTAGAAATTTCTTATTGGAACATCTTTGTGGATTGTCTTTGTGGAATATCTTTGTGGAATATCTTTGTGGATTGTCTTGGTGGAACATCTTTGGCAAATGTCTTTTTGGAATGTCTTGTGAAATGTCTTTTTAGAACGTCTTTGCAGATTGTCTTATTAGAATGTCTTTGTGGAATTCCTCAGTGGGTTGAAACATGTATTAAATGTCTTAAAATTAGAGCTTGAAACAATATCAAATTTGGTTCATGCTGTATTATACATACCTCAAATCTACTTCTGTCGTTATGTCAGGCAAAGGTGGTGGCGTTGTTGCTGCTGTTGTTATTGTTGTCGTTGTAGTCGGTGGTAAAGTTGTAGGCCTTACTAGTTTTGAAAATGAGAAAAGAACAATTCTGCATGCTAAAAAATAACAACTTTATATCTACACGCAAAACAAAAAAATATTTATGTAAAATAAAAAGAAAAAGAAATTTTGGCTCCAGAATAAATAGTAAAAACCCCAAAGCAAATTTAGAAAAGACTTTAAGCGTTTCGGGGGGGAAACCCGAGCGGTACCTCTGAAACGAAGTCTGGCTTCAGCAGACCTTCTTGTGCCGGCGGCATTCTCGGCAACACAGACGTAGATGCCTTCATCGATGGCCCTCACCGATTCGATGACCAGATCTCCTTCAGGCGTCAGCACATAGTTCGAGTCTTCGTCGGGGTCAATTCTTTTCCCATCCTTCAGCCAATAAACCTGAATTTTAGTTAAGAAAGAAAGTAAATTAAACATTTGGCACATTCCGAATGAGAATGATAATGACTTTTTATTTGCTCCTGAGCATTCTAAAATTTACTAACTATGAAATCTGAATAAGTCACGGTTTGTGCATGGGTAAGTGGGTGGCACTTGTATCTCCACAGGAGAAGCCAGTTCATATGCATAAAATTGTTTTAAAAATTTCATTAAAATGTGCGCGCAGAATTTTTTTAATTGGCATGAGGGAGTTAAATAAAAAAACAAACAAACCACCCAGACAAATATGGATTAAATCTGAATCAACCAGTGTTACAGAGCCTCCAAGGTAACTTCAGTGGAGTCCTGTTATACTGTGACATTTGGGGTCCATAAAAATCTAATCCACATTTAGAGTGGCATTGCATTTCTGAAGGATTTTGCAGTATAAGCAAATAGCGGGGATTTTTAAATAGTAGTAAGATAGGTGATTAAGTTGTTAAAAAACAACAGAGTGTATCTCTAGTGTTTAGTAAGCTATGTTGAAGTTGGACTAGTTTTGGTGTTTAGTTAGCTATGTTGAAGTTTGACTAGTTTTGGTGTTTAGTAAGCTATGTTGAAGTTGGACTAGTTTTGGTGTTTAGTAAGCTATGTTGAAGTTGGTTTAATTTGGAGCTTAGTGAACTATGTTGAAGTTGGAGTATTTTTGGTGTTTAGTAAGCTATGTTGAAGTTGGACTAGTTTTGGTGTTTAGTAAGCTATGTTGAAGTTGGTTAAATTTGGAGCTTAGTGACCTATGTTGAAGTTGGAGTATTTTTGGTGTTTAGTTAGCTATGTTGAAGTTGGACTAGTTTTGGTGTTTAGTTAGCTATGTTGAAGTTGGACTAGTTTTGGTGTTTAGTAAGCTATGTTGAAGTTGGACTAGTTTTGGTGTTTAGTAAGCTATGTTGAAGTTGGACTAGTTTTGGTGTTTAGTAAGCTATCTTGAAGTTGGACTAGTTTTGGTGTTTAGTAAGCTATGTTGAAGTTGGTTAAATTTGGTGCTTAGTGACCTATGTTGAAGTTGGAGTATTTTTGATGTTTAGTTAGCTATGTTGAAGTTGGACTAGTTTTGGTGTTTAGTCAGCTATGTTGAAGTTGGACTAGTTTTGGTGTTAAGTTAGCTATGTTGAAGTTTGACTAGTTTTGGTGTTTAGTAAGCTATGTTGAAGTTGGACTAGTTTTGGTGTTTAGTAAGCTATGTTGAAGTTGGTTAAATTTGGAGCTTAGTGAACTATGTTGAAGTTGGAGTATTTTTGGTGTTTAGTTAGCTATGTTGAAGTTGGACTAGATTTGGTGTTTAGTTAGCTGTGTTGAAGTTGGACTAGTTTTGGTGTTTAGTAAGCTATGTTGAAGGTGGACTAGTTTTGGTGTTTAGTCAGCTATGTTGAAGTTTTGGTGTTTAGTAAGCTATGTTGAAGTTGGACTAGTTTTTGTGTTTAGTAAGCTATGTTGAAGTTGGACTAGTTTTGGTGTTTAGTAAGCTATGTTGAAGTTGGAGTATTTTTGGTGTTTAGTAAGCTATGTTGAAGTTGGAATAGTTTTGGCGTTTAGTAAGCTATGTTGAAGTTGGAATAGTTTTGGCGTTTAGTAAGCTATGTTGAAGTTGGAATAGTTTTGGCGTTTAGTAAGCAATTTTGAAGTTGGACTAGTTTTGGCGTTTAGTGAGCTATGTTGAAGTGGGACTAGTTTTGGTGTTTAGTCAGCTATGTTGAACTTTGACCAGTTTTGGTGTTTAGTTAGCTATGTTGAAGTTGGACTAGAATTTGTTACTATTTTCTTATGCGATTTAAAGAATGAAAGAATTTACAAAAAATCTGGAGCAACACCATGACACCTTGTATCATAATTCCCATAATATATCATCCTGTTCTAGCGGCCATTGGGCACATGCACTTTGACCTAGTAGTAGTGAAATTATAATATGGCTTACTTACTCTTGGCTGTGGCAATCCTGCAGGAGGCCTGCACTCAAGTAAATATTCTTCATCCAGCTCAATGGCCCTGCCTCTGGGACTCTTTTCAAATTTCTCTTCCAAATCTGCAAATAACATGTAGTCTAGTTATGTTTGAACAAATGAAATGTGTATGTAATTTAAACCACAGTAATTTTCAACAGCTGTGAGTGAACCACCTGGTAGAATAAACAAGTAGGTCCAGTTAAGAGAACCACCTGGTAAAATGGACAAGTAGGTCAGGTCCAGTTAAGTGAATCACTTGGTAGAATAGACAAGTAGGTCCAGTTAAGAGAATCACCTGGTAGAATGGTCGAGTAGGTCCAGTTAAGTAAATCACTTGGACAAGTAGGTCCAGTTAAGAGAATCACCTGGTAGAATGGACAAGTAGGTCCAGTTAAGAGAATCACCTGGTAGAATAGACAAGTAGGTCCAGTTAAGAGAATCACCTGGTAGAATAGACAAGTAGGTCCAGTTAATAGAATCACCTGGCAGAATGGACAAGTAGGTCCAGTTAAGAGAATCACCTGGTAGAATAGACAAGTAGGTCCAGTTAAGAGAATCACCTGGTAGAATGGACAAGTAGGTCCAGTTAAGTAAATCACTTGGACAAGTAAGTCCAGTTAAGAGAACTACCTGGTAGAATGGACAAGTAGGTCCAGTTAAGTGAATCACCTGGCAGAATGGACAAGTAGGTCCAGTTAAGAGAACCACCTGGTAGAATGGACAAGTAGGTCCAGTTAAGTGAATCACCTGGTAGAATGGACAAGTAGGTCCAGTTAAGTGAGCCACCTGGTAGATTGGACAAGTGGGTACAGTTAAGTGAATCACCTGGTAGATTGAACAAATAGGTCAAATTAAGTGAATCACCTGGTAGATTGGACAAATAAGTCCAGTTAAGCTAACATGTATTTGAGGAGCAGAATGTAAACGTATCATTAAAATAAAAGCTCAACTTAAAAATCAGAACACAGTGGCCAATTTAGCATGAACACAGTGGCTAATTCGGAGTGAACACAGTGGCCCATTTGGCATGAACACAGTGGCCCATTTGGCATGAACACAGTGGCCAATTTGGCATGAACACAGTGGCTAATTCGGAGTGAACACAGTTGCCAATATGGTCTGGGACTTGTTGAACTAAAGGTATTTAGCTTGTCAGTTGTTTTTTTTATTTTTTATTTTGGTCTCCCGTGCAAACAAATGTGTTAGTCTTTGGGAGCACTCCAAGTTTTTTGAAATATCAAGTTTAATGTTAATATTGAAAAAATAAAATTAATCATATAATCCCCCCCCCCCCC
>CAXITT010001128.1:104204-150421 GCA_964033795.1 Lymnaea stagnalis | reverse complement strand
AAGTGGTTGATTTGTTCGGTTTGGGAGAAAAAGGTTGATTTGTTTTATTTGAGAGGAAATTGTTCATTTATTCGATTTGGGAGAAAGTGGTTAAGACATTCGATTTGAGAGAAAGTGGTTGATTTGTTCGATTCTGGAGAAAGTGATTGATTTGTTCGATGTGTTAGAAATTAGTTAATATGTTTGATTTGGGGAAAAGTGGTTAATATGTTTGATTTGGGAGGAAGTGTTTGATTTGTTCGATTTGGGAGAAAGTTGTTAATTTGTTCGATTTGGGAGAAAGTGGTTAATATGTTCGATTTGGGAGAAAGTGGTTGATTTGTTCGATTTTGGAGAAGGTGGTTGATTTGTTTGATTTGGGAAAAAGTTGTTGATTTGTTCGATTTAGGAGAAAGTGGTTAATATGTTTGATTTGGGAAAAAGTGGTTAATATGTTTAATTTGGGAGAAAGTGTTTGATTTGTTCGAATTCCCAAAAAGTTGTTAATTTGTTCGATTTGGGAGAAAGTGGTTAATATGTTCGATTTGGGAGAAAGTGGTTGATTTGTTCGATTTTGGAGAAGGTGGTTGTTTTGTTCGATTTGGGAAGAAGTTGTTGATTTGTTCTATTTAGGAGAAAGTGGTTAATATGTTCGATTTGGGAGAAAGTTGTTGATTTGTTAAATTTGGGAGAAAGTGGTTTATTTTTTCAAATTTTGAGGAAGTGGTTGATTTTGTTTTATTTGGAAGAAAGTGGTTGATTTGTTCGATTTGGGAAAAAGTGGTTGATTTGCTCTATTTCGGAGAAAGTTGTTAATTTGTTCGATTTGGGAGAATGTGGTTAATATGTTCGATTTGGGAGAAAGTTGTTGATTTGTTCGATTGGGAGAAAGTGGTTAATATGTTTGATTTAGGAGAAAGTGGTTGATTTGTTCGATTTCGGAGAAAGTGGTTGGTTTTTTTATATGGGAGAAAGTTGTTGATTTGTTCGATTCGGGAGAAAGGGGTTGATTTGTTCGATGTGGGAGAAAGTTGTTGATTTGTTCGATTTGGGAGAAAGTGGTTGATTTGTTCGATTTGGGAGAAAGCTTTTGATTTGTTTGATTTAGGAGAAAGTGGTTGATTTGTTCGATTTAGGAGAAAGTGGTTGATTTGTTCGATTTGGAAGAAAGGTGTTGATTTGTTCGATTTGGGAGAAAGGGGTTGATTTGTTCGATGTAGGAGAAAGTGGTTGATTTGTTCGGTTTGGGAGAAAAAGGTTGATTTGTTTTATTTGAGAGGAAATTGTTCATTTATTCGATTTGGGAGAAAGTGGTTAAGACATTCGATTTGAGAGAAAGTGGTTGATTTGTTCGATTCTGGAGAAAGTGATTGATTTGTTCGATGTGTTAGAAATTAGTTAATATGTTTGATTTGGGGAAAAGTGGTTAATATGTTTGATTTGGGAGGAAGTGTTTGATTTGTTCGATTTGGGAGAAAGTTGTTAATTTGTTCGATTTGGGAGAAAGTGGTTAATATGTTCGATTTGGGAGAAAGTGGTTGATTTGTTCGATTTTGGAGAAGGTGGTTGTTTTGTTCGATTTGGGAAGAAGTTGTTGATTTGTTCTATTTAGGAGAAAGTGGTTAATATGTTCGATTTGGGAGAAAGTGTGTCATTTGTTCGATTCTTGAGAAAGTGGTACTTTTGTTTGATTTGGGAAAAAGTTATTAATATGTTCCATTTTAGAGAAAATGGTTGATTTGTTCGATTTGGGAAAAAGTGGTTTATTTGTTCGATTTGGGAGAACGTTTTTAATTCGATTGGAGAGAAAGTGGTTGATTTGTGCGATTTTCGAGAAAGTTGTTAATTTGTTGGATTTGGGAGAAACTAATTAATTAGTTTGATTTGGGAGAAAGTGGTTGATTTGTTCGAATCTGGAGAAAGGGGTTAATTTGTTCGATTTGGGTCAAATGGTTTAATATGTTTGATTTGGGGAAAAGTGGTTGATTTGTTCGATTTCGGAGAAAAATGTTAATTTGTTCGATTTGGGAGAATGTGGTTAATATGTTCGATTTGGGAGAAAGTTGTTGATTTGTTCGATTGGGAGAAAGTGGTTAATATGTTTGATTTAGGAGAAAGTGGTTGATTTGTTCGATTTCGGAGAAAGTGGTTGGTTTTTTTGATATGGGAGAAAGTTGTTGATTTGTTCGATTTGGGAGAAAGTGGTTGATTTGTTCGATTTGGGAGAAAGCTGTTGCTTGGTTCAAATTGGGGGAAAGGGGTTGATTGTGCGATTTGGGAGAAAGTGGTTAATATGTTCGTCTTGGGAGAAAGAGGTTGATTTGCTCGATTTGGGAGAAAGTTGTTAATTTGTTCGATTTGAAAGAAAGTGGTTGATTTGTTCGATTTGGAAGAAATTTGTTATTTATTCCATTTGGGAGAAAGTGGTTTATATGTTTGTTTTGGGAGAAAGTGGTTGATTTGTTCGACTCTATAGAAAGTGGTTAATTTTTTTACTTTTTGAGAAAGTGTTTCATTTGTTCGATTTGGGAGAAAGTTGTTGATTTGTTCGATTTGGGAGAAATTGGTTGATTTTCTCGATTTGGGAGAAAGTTGTTGATTTGTTCTATTTGGGAAAAAGTGGTTGATTTGTTCGATTTGGGAAGAAGTGGTTGATTTGTTCGGTTTGGGAGAAAAAGGTTGATTTGTTTTATTTGAGAGGAAATTGTTCATTTATTCGATTTGGGAGAAAGTGGTTAAGACATTCGATTTGAGAGAAAGTGGTTGATTTGTTCGATTCTGGAGAAAGTGATTGATTTGTTCGATGTGTTAGAAATTAGTTAATATGTTTGATTTGGGGAAAAGTGGTTAATATGTTTGATTTGGGAGGAAGTGTTTGATTTGTTCGATTTGGGAGAAAGTTGTTAATTTGTTCGATTTGGGAGAAAGTGGTTAATATGTTCGATTTGGGAGAAAGTGGTTGATTTGTTCGATTTTGGAGAAGGTGGTTGTTTTGTTCGATTTGGGAAGAAGTTGTTGATTTGTTCTATTTAGGAGAAAGTGGTTAATATGTTCGATTTGGGAGAAAGTTGTTGATTTGTTAGATTTGGGAGAAAGTGGTTTATTTTTTCAAATTTTGAGGAAGTGGTTGATTTTGTTTTATTTGGAAGAAAGTGGTTGATTTGTTCGATTTGGGAAAAAGTGGTTGATTTGTTCGATTTGGGAGAAAGTGGTTAATTTGTTCGATTTGGGAGAAAGTGGTTGATTTGTTCGATTTGGGAGAAAGTGGTTGATTTGTTCGATTTGGGAGAAAGTGGTTGATTTGTTCGATTTGGGAGAAAGTGGTTGATTTGTTCGATTTGGGAGAAAGTGGTTGATTTGTTCGATTTGGGAGAAAGTGGTTGATTTGTTCGATTTGGGAGAAAGTGGTTGATTTGTTCGATTTGGGAGAAAGTGGTTGATTTGTTCGATTTGGGAGAAAGTGGTTGATTTGTTCGATTTGGGAGAAAGTGGTTGATTTGTTCGATTTGGGAGAAAGTGGTTGATTTGTTCGATTTGGGAGAAAGTGGTTGATTTGTTCGATTTGGGAGAAAGTGGTTGATTTGTTCGATTTGGGAGAAAGTGGTTGATTTGTTCGATTTGGGAGAAAGTGGTTGATTTGTTCGATTTGGGAGAAAGTGGTTGATTTGTTCGATTTGGGAGAAAGTGGTTGATTTGTTCGATTTGGGAGAAAGTGGTTGATTTGTTCGATTTGGGAGAAAGTGGTTGATTTGTTCGATTTGGGAGAAAGTGGTTGATTTGTTCGATTTGGGAGAAAGTGGTTGATTTGTTCGATTTGGGAGAAAGTGGTTGATTTGTTCGATTTGGGAGAAAGTGGTTGATTTGTTCGATTTGGGAGAAAGTGGTTGATTTGTTCGATTTGGGAGAAAGTGGTTGATTTGTTCGATTTGGGAGAAAGTGGTTGATTTGTTCGATTTGGGAGAAAGTGGTTGATTTGTTCGATTTGGGAGAAAGTGGTTGATTTGTTCGATTTGGGAGAAAGTGGTTGATTTGTTCGATTTGGGAGAAAGTGGTTGATTTGTTCGATTTGGGAGAAAGTGGTTGATTTGTTCGATTTGGGAGAAAGTGGTTGATTTGTTCGATTTGGGAGAAAGTGGTTGATTTGTTCGATTTGGGAGAAAGTGGTTGATTTGTTCGATTTGGGAGAAAGTGGTTGATTTGTTCGATTTGGGAGAAAGTGGTTGATTTGTTCGATTTGGGAGAAAGTGGTTGATTTGTTCGATTTGGGAGAAAGCTTTTGATTTGTTTGATTTAGGAGAAAGTGGTTGATTTGTTCGATTTCGGAGAAAGTGGTTGGTTTTTTTATATGGGAGAAAGTTGTTGATTTGTTCGATTCGGGAGAAAGGGGTTGATTTGTTCGATGTGGGAGAAAGTTGTTGATTTGTTCGATTTGGGAGAAAGTGGTTGATTTGTTCGATTTGGGAGAAAGCTTTTGATTTGTTTGATTTAGGAGAAAGTGGTTGATTTGTTCGATTTAGGAGAAAGTGGTTGATTTGTTCGATTTGGAAAAAAAGTCTTTGATTTGTTCGATTTGGGAGAAAGTGGTTAATATGTTCGTTTAGGGAGAAAGAAGTTGATTTGCTCGATTTGGGAGAAAGTTGTTAATTTTTTCGATTTGGGAGAAAGTGGTTTATTTGTTCGATTTGGGAGAAATATGTTGATTTATTCCATATGGGAGAAAGTGGTTTATATGTTCGTTTTGGGAGAAAGTGGTTGATTTATTCGATTCTATAGAAAGTGGTTAATTTGTTCCCTTTTTGAGAAAGTGTTTCATTTGTTCGATTTGGGAGAAAGTTGTTGATTTGTTCGATTTGGGAGAAAGTGGATGATTTTTGCGGTATGGGAGAAAGTGGTTGATTTGTTCGGTTTGGGAGATAGATGTTGTTTTGTTCGAATTGGGAGAAAGTGGTGGATTTGTTCGATATCAGAAAAAATTGTTTATTTGTTCGCTTTGGGAGAAAGTGGATAATTTGTTCTAATTTGGAAAAAGTTGGTGAATTGTTCCATTTGGGACAAAAAGGTTGATATCTTTGATTTGGGAGAAAATGGTTGATTGGTTCGATTTTGATGAAAGTTGTTTATTTGTTCTATTTGGGAGAAAGTGGTTAATTTATTCGATTTGGGAGAAAGTGGTTGATTTGTTCGATTTTGGAGAAAAACGTTGATTTGTTCGATTTGAGAGGAAATTGTTTGTTTGTTCGATTTGGGAGAAAGTGGTTGATTTGTTCGATTCTGGAGAAAGTGGTTTATATGTTCGATTTGGGAGAAAGTGGTTAATATGTTTGATTTGGGAAAAAGTGGATAATATGTTCGATTTGGGAGAAGTTGTTTGATTTTCTCGCTTTGGGAGAAAGTAGTTAATTTGCTCGATTTGGGTGAAAGTGATTAATATGTTCGATTTGGGAGAAAGTGGTTTATTTGTTCGATTTGGGAGAAAGTTGTTAATATGTTCGATTATGGAGAAAGTTGTTAATATGTTCGATTTGGGAGTAAGTGGTTGATTTNTTAATATGTTTGATTTGGGAAAAAGTGGATAATATGTTCGATTTGGGAGAAGTTGTTTGATTTTCTCGCTTTGGGAGAAAGTAGTTAATTTGCTCGATTTGGGTGAAAGTGATTAATATGTTCGATTTGGGAGAAAGTGGTTTATTTGTTCGATTTGGGAGAAAGTTGTTAATATGTTCGATTATGGAGAAAGTTGTTAATATGTTCGATTTGGGAGTAAGTGGTTGATTTTTTCGATTTGGGTGAAAGTGGTTGATTTGTGCGGTTTGGGAGAAAGTTGTTGATTTGTTCGATTTGGGAGAAAGTGGTTAATATGTTCGATTTGGGAGAAAGTGTGTCATTTGTTCGATTCTTGAGAAAGTGGTACTTTTGTTTGATTTGGGAAAAAGTTATTAATATGTTCCATTTTAGAGAAAATGGTTGATTTGTTCGATTTGGGAAAAAGTGGTTTATTTGTTCGATTTGGGAGAAAATGGTTGATTTTTTTGACTTGGGAAAAAGTGGTTAATTTATTCGATTTTTTAGAAAATTGTTGATTTGTTCGATTTGGGAAGAAGTGTTTGATTTGATCATTTTGGGAGAAAGCGTAAGTTTTGTTCTATTTGGGAGAAAATGTTTGATTTTTTCGATTTGGGAGAAAGTTGATAAATTGTTCTATTTGGGAGAAAGTTGGTGATTTGTTCGATTTGGGAGAAAAAGGTTGATTTCTATGATTTGGGAGAAAAAGGTTGATTTGCTCGATTTGGGTGAAAGTGGTTGATTTGTTCGATGTGGGAAAAAAGTTGTTGATTTGTTAAATTTTGGAAATAAAGGTTAATTTTTGAAATCGAGAGGAAATCGTTCATTGGTTCGATTTGGTAGAAAGTGGTGGATTTGTTCGATTTGAGTGAAAGTTGGTATAATTGTTCGATTTGTGAGAAAGTGGTTGATTTTTTCGATTGGGGAGAAAGTTGTTGATTTGTTAAATTTGGGAAAAAGTGGTTGATTTGTTCGATTGGGGAGAAAGTGGTTAATATGTTCGATTTGGGAGAAAGTGGTTGATTTGTTCGATTTGGGAGAAAGTGGTTGATTTGTTCGATTTGGGAGAAAGTGGTTGATTTGTTCGATTTGGGAGAAAGTGGTTGATTTGTTCGATTTGGGAAGAAGTGGTTTATTTGATCAATTGGGAGAAAGCGTTTCATTTGTTCTATTTGGGAAAAAGTGGTTGAATTTTTCGATTTGGGATAAAGTGGATGATTTGATCGATTTGGGAGAAAAGGGTTGATTTCTCGATTTGGGAGAAAGTGGTTGATTTGTTTGATTTTGGTGAAAATGATTGATTTATTTGATTTGGGAGAAAGTGGTTGATATTTTCGATTTGGGAGAAAGTGGTTGATTTGTTCGATTTGGGAAGAAGTTGTTAATTTGTTCGATTTGGGAGAAAGTGGTTGATTTGTTCAATTTGTGAGAAAGTTGTTGATTTGTTCAATTTAGGAGAAAGTGGTTAATATGTTCGATTCGGGAGAAAGTGGTTGAGTTGTTCGATTTGGGAGAAAGTGGTTAATTTGTTCGATTTGGGAAAAAGTGGTTGATTTGTTCGATTAGGGAGAAAGTGGTTGATTTGTTCGATTTGGGAAGAAGTTGTTAATTTGTTCGATTTGGGAGAAAGTGGTTGATTTCTTCGATTTGGGAGAAAGTGGTTGATTTGTTCGATTTGGTAAAAAGTGTTTGATTTGTTCGATTTGGGAGAAAGTTGTTAATTTTTTAGATTTTGGAAAAAGTAGTTTATTTGTTCGATTTGGGAGAAGGTGGTTTATTTGTTCGATTTAGGAAAAAGTGGTTGATTTGTTTGATTTGGGAGAAAATGGTTGATTTTTTTCGATTTGGAAGAAAGTTTTTGATTTGTTCGGATTTGAAGAAAGTGGTGAATATGTTCGATTTGGGAGAAAGTGGTTGATTTGTTCGATTTGCGAGAAAGATGTTGATTTGTTCGATTTGGGAGAAAATGGTTGATTTGTTCGATTTGGGAGAAAGTTGTTGATTTGTTCGATTTGGGAGAAAATGGTTGATTTGTTCGATTTGGTAGAAAATGGTTTATTTGTTCGATTTGGGGAAAAAGTGGTTGTTTTGTTCGATTTGGAAAAAGTGATTGAATTGTTATATTTGGGAGAAAGTGGTTGATTTGTTCGATTTTTTAGAAAGTTGTTGATTTGTTCGATTTTGAAAGAAGTGGTTGATTTTTTCGATTTGGGAAAAAGTGTTTGTTTTGTTCGATTTGGGAGAAAGTGATTTATTTTTTATATTTGGGAGAAAGTGGTTGATTTGTTCGATTTGGGAGAAAGTTGTTGATTTGTTCGATTTAGGAGAAAGTGGTTAATATGTTCGATTTGGGAGAAATGGTTGATTTGTTCGATTTGGGAGAATGTGGTTAATATGTTCGATTTGGGAGAAATGGTTGATTTTTTCGATTTGGGAGAAAGTTGTTGATTTGTTCGATTTGGGAGAAAGTGGTTGGTTTGTTCGATTTGGGAGAGGCGGTTGATTTGTTCGATTTGGGAGAAAGTGGTTGGTTTGTTCGATTAGTGAGAAATGGTTGATTTGTTCGATTTGATAGAAAGTGGTTAATATGTTCGATTTGTGAGTTTTGTTCGATTTGGGAGAGGCGGTTGATTTGTTCGATTTGGGAGAAAGTGGTTGGTTTGTTCGATTAGTGAGAAATGGTTGATTTGTTCGATTTGATAGAAAGTGGTTAATATGTTCGATTTGTGAGAAATGGTTGATTTGTTCGAATTGGGAGAAAGTGGTTGATTTGTTCGATTTGGGAGAAAGTGGTTGATTTTTTCGATTTGGGAGAAAATGGTTGATATTTTTGATTTGGGAGAAAGTGGTTGATTTGTTCGATTTGGGAGAAAATGGTTGATTTGTTCGATTTGTGAGAAAGTGGTTGATTTGTTCGATTGTTGAGAAAGTGGTTGATTTGTTCGATTTGGGAAGAACTGGTTAATTTGTTCGATTTGGGAAAAAGTTGGTGATTTGTTCAATTTGGGAGAAAAAGGTTGATTTCTTTGATTTGGGGGAAAGTGGTTTATTTGTTCGATTTGGGTGAAAGTGGTATAATTGTTCGATTTAGAAGAAAGTGGTTGATTTTTTCGATTTGGGAGAAAGTGTTTGATTAGTTCGATTTGTGGGAAAGTTGTTGATTTAATTGATTTTGGGAGAAAATGGTTAATTTGTCCGATTTGGGAGAAAGTTGTTGATTTGTTCGATTTGGGAGAAAATGGTTGATTTGTTCGATTTGGTAGAAAGTGGTTCATTTGTTCGATTTGGGAAAAAGTGGTTGTTTTGTTCGATTTGGAAAAAGTGATTGATTTGTTATATTTGGGAGAAAGTGGTTGATTTGTTCGATTTTTTAGAAAGTTGTTGATTTGTTCGATTTTGAAAGAAGTGGTTGATTTGTTTGATTTGGGAGAAAGTGGTGAATATGTTCGATTTGGGAGAAATTGTTGATTTGTTCGATTTGGGAGAAATTTGTTGATTTGTTCGATTTGGGAGAAAAAGTTTGATTTCTCGATTTAGGAGAAAGTGGTTGATTTGTTCGATTTGGGTGAAAGTGGTTGATTTGTTCGATTTGGGAGAAGGTTGTTTAATTGTTCGATTTATGAAGAAGTTGTTAATTTGTTCGATTTGGGAAGAAGTTGTTAATTTGTTCGATTTGGTAGAAAGTGTTTGATTTGTTCGAATTGGGAGAAAGTGTTTGATTTGTTCGATTTGGGAGAAAGTGTTTGATTTGTTCGATTTTGGAAAAAGTGGTTGATTTGTTCGATTTGGGAGAAGGTGGTTTAATTGTTCGATTTGCGAAGAAGTTGTTAATTTGTTCGATTTGGGAGAAATGGTTGATTTTTTCGATTTTGGAGAAAGTTTTTGATTTGTTCGATTTGGGAGAAAGTGGTGAATATGTTCCATTTTGGAGAAAGTGGTTGATTTGTTCGATTTGAGAAAAAGTGGTTGATTTGTTCAATTTTTTAGAAAGTTGTTGATTTGTTCGATTTTAAAAGAAGTGGTTGATTTGATCGATTTGGGAGAAAGCGTATGTTTTGTTCGATTTGGGAGAAAATTGTTTATTTTTTCGATTTGGGAGAAAGTGGATGGTTTTTTCGATTTGGGAAAAAGTGTTTGATTTGTTCTATTTGGGAGAAAGTGGTTAATTTGTTCGATTTGGGAAAAAGTGGTTGATTTGTTCGATTTGGGAAAAAGTGGTTGATTTGTTCGATTTGGGAGAAAGTGGTTGATTTGTTCGATTTGGGAGAAAGTGGTTGATTTGTTCGATTTGGGAGAAAGTGGTTGATTTGTTCGATTTGGGAGAAAGTGGTTGATTTGTTCGATTTGGGAGAAAGTGGTTGATTTGTTCGATTTGGGAGAAAGTGGTTGATTTGTTCGATTTGGGAGAAAGTGGTTGATTTGTTCGATTTGGGAGAAAGTGGTTGATTTGTTCGATTTGGGAGAAAGTGGTTGATTTGTTCGATTTGGGAGAAAGTGGTTGATTTGTTCGATTTGGGAGAAAGTGGTTGATTTGTTCGATTTGGGAGAAAGTGGTTGATTTGTTCGATTTGGGAGAAAGTGGTTGATTTGTTCGATTTGGGAGAAAGTGGTTGATTTGTTCGATTTGGGAGAAAGTGGTTGATTTGTTCGATTTGGGAGAAAGTGGTTGATTTGTTCGATTTGGGAGAAAGTGGTTGATTTGTTCGATTTGGGAGAAAGTGGTTGATTTGTTCGATTTGGGAGAAAGTGGTTGATTTGTTCGATTTGGGAGAAAGTGGTTGATTTGTTCGATTTGGGAGAAAGTGGTTGATTTGTTCGATTTGGGAGAAAGTGGTTGATTTGTTCGATTTGGGAGAAAGTGGTTGATTTGTTCGATTTGGGAGAAAGTGGTTGATTTGTTCGATTTGGGAGAAAGTGGTTGATTTGTTCGATTTGGGAGAAAGTGGTTGATTTGTTCGATTTGGGAGAAAGTGGTTGATTTGTTCGATTTGGGAGAAAGTGGTTGATTTGTTCGATTTGGGAGAAAGTGGTTGATTTGTTCGATTTGGGAGAAAGTGGTTGATTTGTTCGATTTGGGAGAAAGTGGTTGATTTGTTCGATTTGGGAGAAAGTGGTTGATTTGTTCGATTTGGGAGAAAGTGGTTGATTTGTTCGATTTGGGAGAAAGTGGTTGATTTGTTCGATTTGGGAGAAAGTGGTTGATTTGTTCGATTTGGGAGAAAGTGGTTGATTTGTTCGATTTGGGAGAAAGTGGTTGATTTGTTCGATTTGGGAGAAAGTGGTTGATTTGTTCGATTTGGGAGAAAGTGGTTGATTTGTTCGATGTTGGAGAAAGTTGTTGATTTGTTCGATTTGGGAGAAAGTGGTGAATATGTTCGATTTGGGAGAAAGTTGTTGATTTGTTCGATTTGGGAGAAAGTTGTTGATTTGTTCGATTTGGGAAAATTGGTTGTTTTGTTCGATTTTGGAGAAAGTGGTTGATTTGTTCGATTTGGGAAAAATGGTTGTTTTGTTCGATTTGGAAAAAGTGATTGATTTGTTATATTTGGGAGAAAGTGGTTGATTTGTTCGATTTAGGGAAAAAGTGGTTGATTTGTTCGATTTGAGAAAAAGTGGTTGATTTGTTCGATTTTTTAGAATGTTGTTGATTTGTTCGATTTTGAAAGAAGTGGTTGATTTGATCGATTTGGGAGAAAGCGTATGATTTGTTCGATTTGGGAGAAAGTGGTTTATTTTTTCGATTTGGGAGAAAGTGGATGATTTGTTCAATTTGGGAGAAAAAGTTTGATTTCTCGATTTGGGAGAAAGTGGTTGATTTGTTCGATTTGGGTGAAAGTGGTTGATTTATTCGATTTGGGAGAAAGTGGTTGATTTTATCGATTTGGGAGAAAGTGGTTAATTTGTTCGATTTGGGAAAAAGTGGTTGATTTGTTCGATTTGGGAGAAAGTGATTGATTTTTTCGATTTGGGAATAAGTTGTTAATTTGTTCGATTTGGGAGAAAGTGGTTGATTTGTTCGATTTGGGAGAAATGGTTGATTTGTTCGATTTGGGAGAATGTGGTTAATATGTTCGATTTGGGAGAAATGGTTGATTTGTTCGATTTGGGAGAAAGTTGTTGATTTGTTCGATTTGGGAGAAGGTGGTTGGTTTGTTCGATTTGGGAGAAAGCGGTTGATTTGTTCGATTTGGGAGAAAATGGTTGATTTCACGATTTGGGAGAAAGTGGTTGATTTGTTCGATTTGGGTGAAAGTGGTTGATTTATTCGATTTGTGAGAAAATGGTTGATATTTTCGATGTGGGAGAAAGTGGTTGATTTGTTCGATTTGGCAAAAAAGTTGGTGATTTGTTCGATTTGGGAGAAAATGGTTGATTTGTTCGATTTGTGAGAAAGCTGTTGATTTGTTCGATTGTTGAGAAAGTGGTTTATTTGTTCGATTTGGCAAGTAGTGGTTAATTTGTTCGATTTGGGAAAAAGTTGGTGATTTGTTCAATTTGGGAGAAAAAGTTTGATTTCTTTGATTTGGGTGAAAGTGGTTTATTCGTTTGATTTGGGTGAAAGAGGTATAATTGTTCGATTTAGAAGAAAGTGGTTGATTTTTTCGATTTGGGAGAAAGTTTTTGATTTGTTCGATTTGTGGGAAAGTTGTTGATTTGATTGATTTTTAGGAGAAAGTGGTTGATATGTTCGATTTGGGAAAAAGTGGTTGATTTTTACGATTGGGGAGAAAAAGGTTAATATGTTCGATTTGGGAGAAAGTTGTTGATTTGTTCGATTAGAGAGAAAATTGTAAATTTGTTCGAATTGGAGAAAGTGGTTGATTTGTTCGATTGTTGAGAAAGTAGTTGATTTGTTCGATTTGGGAAGAAGTGGTTGATTTGATCGATTTGGGAGAAAGTTGTTTATTTGTTCGATTAGGGCGAAAATTGTTAATTTTTTCGATTTGGGAAAAAGTGGTGTATTTGTTCGATTTGGAAGAAAGTGGTTGATTTGTTCGATTTGGGTGAATGTGGTTAAAATGTTCGATTTGGGAGAAATTGTTGATTTGTTCGATTTGGGAGAAAGTTGTTGATTTGTTCAATTTGGGAGAAAGTAGTTGATTTTTTCGATTTGAGAGAAAGTGGTTAATATGTTCGATTTGGGAGAAATGGTTGATTTGTTCGATTTGGAAGAATGTGGTTAATATGTTCGATTTGGGGGAAATGGTTGATTTGTTCGATTTGGGAGAACGTTGTTGATTTGTTCGATTTGGGGGAAAGTTGTTGGTTTGTTCGATTTGGGACAAAGCGGTTGATTTGTTCGATTTGGGAGAAAGTGTTTAATTTGTTTGATTTGTGAGAAATGGTTGATTTGTTCGATTTGGGAGAAAATGGTTGATTTCACGATTTTGGAGAAAGTGGTTGATTTGTTCGATTTGGGTGAAAGTGGTTGATTTATTCGATTTGGGAGAAAATGGTTGATATTTTCGATTTGGGAGAAAGTGGTTGATTTGTTCGATTTAGGAAAAAGTGTTTGATTTTTTCGATTTGGGAGAAAATGGTTGATTTGTTCGATTTGTGAGAAAATGGTTGATTTGTTCGATTGTTGAGAAAGTGGTTGATTTTATCGATTTGGCAAGAAGTGGTTAATTTGTTCGATTTGGGAAAAAGTTGTTGATTTTTCGATTTGGGAGAAAAAGGTTGATTTCTTTGATTTGGGAAGAAGTTGTTAATTTGTTCGATTTGGGAGAAAGTGGTTGATTTGTTCGATTTGGGAGAAATGGTTGATTAGTTCGATTTGGGAGAATGTGGTTAATATGTTCGATTTGGGAGAAATTGTTGATTAGTTCGATTTGGGAGAAAGTTGTTGATTTGTTCGATTTTGGAGAAAGTGGTTGGTTTGTTCGATTTGGGAGAAAGCGGTTGATTTGTTCGATTTGGGAGAAAGTGGTTAATATGTTCGATTTGTGAGAAATGGTTGATTTGTTCGATTTGGGAGAAAGTGGTTAATATGTTCGATTTGTGAGAAATGGTTGATTTGTTCGATTTGGGAGAAAATGGTTGATTTCACGATTTGGGAGAAAGTGGTTGATTTGTTCGATTTGGGTGAAAGTGGTTGATTTATTCGATTTGGGAGAAAATGGTTGATATTTTCGATTTGGGAGAAAGTGGTTGATTTGTTCGATTTAAAAAGTGGTTGATTTGTTCGATTTGGGAAAAAGTGGTTGTTTTGTTCGATTTGGGAAAAAGTGATTGATTTGTTATATTTGGGAGAAAGTTGATTTGGGAAAAAGTGGTTGATTTGTTAGATTTTTTTGAAAGTTGTTGATTTGTTCGATTTTAAAAGAAGTGGTTGATTTGTTCGATTTGGGAGAAAGTGTATGATTTGTTCGATTTGGGAAAAAATGGTTGATTTTTTTGATTTGGGAGAAAATGGTTGATTTGTTCGATTTGGGAAAAAGTGTTTGATTTGTTCGATTTGGGAGACAGAGGTTAATTTGTTCGATTTTGGAAAAAGTGGTTGATTTGTTCGATTTGGGAGAAAGTAATTGATTTGTTCGGATTGCGAAGAAGTTGTTAATTTGATCGATTTGGGAGAAAATGGTTGATTTGTTCGATTTGGGAGAAAGTTGTTGATTTGTTCGATTTTGGAGAAAGTGGTTAATATGTGTGATTTGGGAGAAAGTGGTTAATATGTTCGATTATGGAGAAAGTGGTTGATTTGTTCGATTTGGGAAAAAGTGGTTGATTTGTTCGATTTGGGAGAAAGCGGTTGATTTATTCGATTTGGGAAGAAGTTGTTAATTTGTTCGATTTGGGAGAAAGGGGTTGTTTTGTTCGATTTGGGAGAAAGTGTTTGATTTGTTTGATTTTGGAAAAAGTGTTTGATTTGTTCGATTTGGAAGAAAGTTGTTAATTTGTTCGATTTGGGAAAAAGTTGTTGATTTGTTCGATTTGGGAGAAAGTGGTGAATATGTTCGATTTGGGAGAAAGTTGTTGATTTGTTCGATTTGGGAGAAAGTTGTTGATTTGTTCGATTTGGGAAAATTGGTTGTTTTGTTCGATTTTGGAGAAAGTGGTTGATTTGTTCGATTTGGGAGAAAGTGTTTTATTTGTTCGATTTGAGAAAATGGTTGATTTTTTCGATTTTGGAGAAAGTGTTTGATTTGTTCGATTTGGAAAAAATAGTTGATTTGTTCGATTTGGGAGAAAGTGGTTGATTTGTTCGATTCGAGAGAAAGTGGTTGGTTTTTTTTCGATTTGGGAGAAAGTGTTTGATCTGTACGATTTGGGAAAAAGTGGTTGATTTGTTCGATTTGGGAGAAAGTGGTTAATATGTTCGATTTGGGAGAAATGGTTGATTTGTTCGATTTGGAAGAATGTGGTTAATATGTTCGATTTGGGAGAAATGGTTGATTTGTTCGATTTGGGAGAAAGTTGTTGATTTGTTCGATTTGGGAGAAAGTGGTTGGTTTGTTCGATTTTGTAGAAAGCGGTTCATTTGTTCGATTTGGGAGAAAGTGGTTAATATGTTCGATTTGTGAGAAATGGTTGATTTGTTCGATTTGGGAGAAAATGGTTGATTTCTAGATTTGGGAGAAAGTGGTTGATTTGTTCGATTTGGGTGAAAGTGGTTGATTTATTCGATTTGGGAGAAAATGGTTGATATTTTCGATTTGGGAGAAAGTGGTTGATTTGTTCGATTTGGGAAATAAAACTTGAATTGTTGGAATTGAGAGGAAATTGTTCATTTGTTTGATTTGTGAGAAAGTGGTTGATTTGTTCGATTTGGGAGAAAGTGGTTAATTTGTTCGATTTGGGAAAAAGTGGTTGATTTGTTCGATTTGGGAGAAAGTAGTTGATTTGTTCTATTTGGGAAGAAGTTGTTAATTTGTTCAATTTGGGAGAAAGTGATTGATTTGATCGATTTGGGAGAAAGTGTTTGATTTGTTCGATTTGGAGAAAGTGGTTAATAAGTTCGATTTGTGAGAAATGGTTGATTTGTTCGATTTGGAGAAAATGGTTGATTTCTAGATTTGGGAGAAAGTGGTTGATTTGTTCGATTTGGGTGAAAGTGGTTGATTTATTTGATTTGGGAGAAAATGGTTGATATTTTCGATTTAGGAGAAAGTGGTTGATTTGTTCGATTTGGGAAATAAAACTTGATTTGTTGTAATTGAGAGGAAATTGTTTATTTGTTTTATTTGTGAGAAAGTGGTTGATTTGTTCGATTTGGGAGAAAGTGGGTAATTTGTTCGATTTGGGAAAAAGTGGTTGATTTGTTCGATTTTGGAGAAAGTAGTTGATTTGTTCGATTTGGGAAGAAGTTGTTAATTTTTTCGATTTGGGAGAAAGTGGTTTATTTGTTCGATTTGGGAGAAAGTGTTTTATTTGTTCGATTTGGAGAAAATGGTTGATTTTTTCGATTTTGGAGAAAGTGTTTGATTTGTTCGATTTGGAAAAAATAGTTGATTTGTTCGATTTGGGAGAAAGAGGTTGATTTGTTCGATTCGAGAGAAAGTGGTTGGTTTTTTTTCGATTTGGGAGAAAGTGTTTGATCTGTACGATTTGGGAAAAAGTGGTTGATTTGTTCGATTTGGGAAAAAGTGTTTTTTTTGTTCGATTTGGGAAAAAGTGATTCATTTGTTATATTTGGGAGAAAGTGGTTAATATCTTCGATTAGGGAGAAAGTGGATTATTTGTTCTATTTGGTAGAAAGTTGGTGGTTTGTTCGATTTGGGAGAAAATATTGATTTCTATGATTTGGGAAAAAGTGGTTGATTTGTTCGACTTGGGTGAAAGTAGTTGATTTGTTCGATTCGGGAGAAAGTGGTTGATATTTCGATTTGGAAAAAAAGTGGTTGATTTGTTCGATTTGGGAAATAAAGGTTGATTTTTGGAATTGAGAGGAAATCGTTCATTGGTTCGATTTGGGAGAAAGTGGTTGATTTGTTCGATTTGGATAAAATTTGATAATTTTTTCGATTTGGGAGAAAATGTTTAATCAGTTCGAATAGGGAGAAAGTTGTTGATTTGTTCGATTTGGGAGAAAGTTGTTGATTTGTTCAATTTGGGAGAAAGTGGTTGATTTGTTCGATTTGGGAAAAAGTGGTTGATTTGTTCGGTTTTTGAGAAAGTGGTTGACTTGTTCGATTTTGGAAGAAGTGGTTTATTTGATCGATTTTGGAGAAAGCGTATGATTTGTTCTATTTGGGAGAAAGTGGTTGATTTTTTCGATTTGGGAGAAAGTGGTTGATATTTTCGATTTGGGAGAAAGTTGTTGATTTGTTCGATTTGGGAGAAAGTGGTTTATTTGTTCGCTTTGGGAGAAAATAGTTAATATGTTCGATTTGTGAGAAAGTGGTTAAATTTTTTCAATTTGGGAGAAAGTTGTTAATTTATTCGATTTGGGAGAAAGTGGTTGATTTGTGCGGTTTGGGAGAAAAATGTTGATCTGATCGATTTGGGAGAAAGTGGTTGATATTTTCAATTTGGGAGAAAGTGGTTGATTTGTTCGATTTTGGAGAAGTGGTTGATTTGTTCGTCTTGAGAGAAAGTGATTGATTTTTTCGATTTGGGAGAAAGTGTTTTATTAGTTTGATTTGGGAGAAAGTGTTTTATTTGTTCGATATGGGAGAAAGAGGTTAATTTGTACGATTTGAGAGAAAGTGGATGATTTATTAGATTTGGGAGAAAGTGGTTTATTTGTTTGATTTGGGAGAAAGTGGTTAATTTGTTCAATTTAGGAGAATTATGTTTATTTGTTCGATTTGATAGAAAATGGTTTAATTTTTTTATTTTGGAGACATTCATTCAAGAGCCCTGGTGGAAAGCAAACATGTTTTTCTTGTGGTATCAGCATGCTTTTTACTCACATTCGATTCATTGACCTCAACAAATTCACCTATAGAAGATGCACGTAAATGCTTGTAGATGCGTGTAGATGTCCATAGATGCGCGTAGATGCACGTAGATGCGCGTAAATGCGCGTAGATACGTAGATGCACAAATGCACAAGATAGGGGTATATGATTATAGATGCGCGTAGATGCGCGTAGTTGCGAGTAGATAAGCGTAGAGGCACGTAAATTCGCGTAGATGCGCGTAGATGCGCGTAGTTGCGAGTAGATAAGCGTAGATGCGCAAGGTGCGCGTAGATGCGCAAATATTCGGGTATATAAATGTAGATGCGCGTAAATGCGCGTAGATGCGCGTAGATGCGAGTAGATGCACGGAGATGCGCGTAGAGGCACGTAAATTCGCGTAGATGCGCGTAGATGTGCGAAGTTGCGCGTAGATGCACATAGATGCGCTTAGATGAGCTTAAATGCGCGTAGATGTGCGTAGATGCGCGTAGATGCAGTAGATGCACAGAAATGGGCGTAGAGGCACGTAAATTCCCGTAGATGCGCGATCATGCACATAGATGCGCTTAGATCCGCGTAGATGCGAGTAGATGAACGGAGATGCGCGCAGATGCGCGTAGATGCGCGAAGAGGCGCGTAGATGCTTGAAGATGCGCGTAGATGCACATAGATGTGCGTAGATGCGCGTAGATGCATAGAGTTGAGTTTAGAAGCGCAAAATGCGCGTAGGTGCGTGAAGATTCATGTAGAATTCATGCGCGTAGATGTACTTAGATGCATGTAGATGAACGTAGATTCGCGTAGATGCGGGTAGATGCGAGTAGATGCGCGTAGATGCCGGTAGATGCGATTAGATGCGCGTAGATGTGCGTAGATGCGTGTAGATTCACGTAGATGCGAGTAGATGCACGTAGATGCGTGTAGAGGCGCGAAATTTAACATAAATGTGCAAAGATGCGCGTAAATGCACATAAATGCGCTAAGATGCGCCTAGATGCGCGTAGATGTACGTTGATGTGCTTAGATGAACGTAGATGCGCGTAGATGCACGTAGATGCGCAAGTTGCGTATAGATGCGCAAAGATGGAGGTATATGAAAGTAGATGCGCGTAGATGCGAGTAGTTGTGCGTGGATGCGCATAAATGCGTGTTGATGCGAGCAGATGAATGTAGATTCGCGTAGATGTTCGTAGATGCGCGTAGATTCGTGTAGATGCACGGTGATGCGCTTAGATGCGCGTAGATGCACGTAGATGCGCAAGTTGCTCGTAGATGCGCAAAGATAAGGGTACATGAATATAGATGCGCGTATATGCGCGAATATGCGCGTAAGTGCACATAGATGTGCTAAGATGCGCTTAGATGCGCGTAGATGCTCGTAGATACGAGTAGATGCACGGAGATGCGCGTATAGGCGCGTAAATACGCGTTGATGCGCGAAGATGCATGTAGATACGCGTAGATGCGCCTAGATGCGCGTAGATGCGAATAGATGCGCGTAGATGCGTGTAGATGCGCGTACATGCGCGTACATGCGCTTACATATGCGTAGATGCGTGTAGATGCGCGTAGATGTACGTAGATGCGCATAGATGTGCGTAGATGCGTGTAGATGTGCGTACCTATGCGTAGATGCGTGTAGATGCACCTAGATGCGCGTAGATGCGCGTAGATGAGAGTAGATGCACGGAGATGTGCGTAGAGGTGCGTAAATGTATGTTGATGCGCGAAGATGCATGTCGATGCGCGTAGATGCGCTTAGATGCGCGTAGATGTACGTAGATTCGCGCAGATGCGCAAGTTGCGTGTATATGCGCACCGATGGAGGTATATGAAATTAGATGCGCTTAGATGCGAGTAGTTGTGCGTAGATGCGCCTAAATTCGTGTAGATGCGCGCAGATGTGCGAAAATGCGCGTAGATGCACATAGATGCGCTTAGACTCGCGTAAATGCGTGTTAATGCGAGAAGATGAATGAAGATTCGCGTAGATGTGCTTAGATTCGCGTAGATTTTCGTAGATGGGCGTAGATGCGTGTAGATGCTTAAGTTGAGAGTAGATGCGCAAAGATTGGAGTATATGAGTGAAGATGCGAGTAGATGCACGGAGATGCGCGTAGAGGCGCGTAATTTCGCGTAGATGCGCGTATTTGCGCGAAGATGCGCGTAAATGCACATAGATGAGCTAAGATGCGCCTAGATGCACGTAGAAGCGCGTAAATACGCGTTGATGAGTTAAGATGCATGTAGATGCGCGTAGATGCGCTTAGTTGCGCGTAGATGAACGTATGTACGCGCATCTACGCGAATCTACACGCATCTACGCGCATCTACGTTCATTTACATGCATCTACGTACATCTACGCTCATCTAAGTGCATCTACATGCATCTACATGCATCTCCGCGCATCAACATGCATTTACGCGCCTCTACGCGCATCTCCGTGCATCTACTCGCATCTACGCGCATCTACGCAAATCTACGTGCATCTACACCCATCTACGAGCATCTACGTACATCTACGCGTTTCTATGCGTATCTACGCGCATCTATACGCTATACGTGCATCTAAGTGCAACTACGTGCATCTACGTTCAACTACGCCCATCTACGAACATCTACACGAATCTAAGCGCATCTACGCGCATCTACGCGCATCTACGTTCATCTTTATGCATCAACGCGCATTTACGCTTATCTAAGCGCATCTATGTGCCTCTATGCGCATCTTCGCGTATCTGCGCGCATCTACGCGAATTTAGGCGCATTTACGCACCTACTCGCATCTACTTTCATATATCCAAATCTTTGAGCGTCTACGCGCAAGTTGCGCATCTACGCGCATCTACACGCATCGACGCATATCTACGCGCATCTACACGCATCTACGCGCATCTACGCGCATCTACGAGCATCTATGCGCATCTACGCGCATTTATACGCATTTACGCGCATCTAAGCGCAACTACGTGCATCTACGTTCATCTATGCGCATCTACGAACATCTACGCGAATCTATGCGCATCTATGCGCATCTACATTTATCTTCACGCATCAACGCACATTTACGCGAAACTAAGCGCATCTATGTGCATCTACGCGCATCTTCGCGCATCTGCGCGCATCTTCGCGAATTTAGGCGCATTTACGCACAACTACGCGCATCTACTCGCATCTACGCGCATCTACTTTCATATACCCCAATCTTTGAGCGTCTACTTGCAACTTGCGCATCTACGCGCATCTACGCGCATCTACACGCATCTACGCATATGTACGCACATGTACGTGCATTTACGCGCATCTACACGCATCTACGCGCATCTATGCGCATCTACGTACATCTACGCGCATCTAAGCGCATCTACGCGCATCTACATGCATCTTCACGTATCAACGCGTATTTACGCTGCATCTAGGCGCATCTTAGCTCATCTATGTGCATTTACGCGCATCTTCGCGCAAATACGCGCATCTACGCGAAATTACGCGCCTCTACGCGCATCTCCGTGCATCTACTCGCATCTTCACTCATATACTCCAATCTTTGCGCATCTACTCTCAACTTAAGCATCTACACGCATCTACGCCCATCTACGAAAATCTACGCGAATCTAAGCACATCTACGCGAATCTTCATTCATCTTCTCGCATTAACACGCATTTACGCGAGTCTAAGCGCATCTATGTGCATCTACGCGCATTTTCGCACATCTGCGCGCATCTACACGAATTTAGGCGCATCTACGCACAACTACTCGCATCTAAGCGCATCTAATTTCATATACCTCCATCGGTGCGCATATACACGCAACTTGCGCATCTGCGCGAATCTACGTACATCTACGCGCATCTAAGCGCATCTACGCGCATCGACATGCATCTTCGCGCATCAACATACATTTACGCACCTCTACGCATATCTCCGTGCATCTACTCTCATCTACGCGCATCTACGCGCATCTAGGTGCATCTACACGCATCTACGCATATGTACGCACATCTACACGCATCTACGCACATCTATGCGCATCTACGTACATCTACGCGCATCTACACGCATCTACGCATATGTAAGCGCATGTACGCGCATGTACGCGCATCTACACGCATCTACGCGCATCTATTCGCATCTACGCGCATCTAGGCGCATCTACGCGTATCTACATGCATCTTCGCGCATCAACGCGTATTTACGCGCCTATACGCGCATCTCCGTGCATCTACTCGTATCTACGAGCATCTACGCGCATCTAAGCGCATCTTAGCACATCTATGTGCACTTACGCGCATATTCGCGCATATACGCGCATCTATATTCATGTACCCTTATCTTTGCGCATCTACGAGCAACTTGCGCATCTACGTGCATCTACGCGCATCTAAGCGCATCACCGTGCATCTACACGAATCTACGTGCATCTACGAACATCTACGCGAATCTACATTCATCTGCTCGCATCAACACGCATTTATGCGCATCCACGCACAACTACTCGCATCTACGCGCATCTACGCGCATCTACTTTCATATACCTCCATCTTTGCGCATCTATACGCAACTTGCGCATCTACGTGCATCTACGCGCATCTACGTTCATCTAAGCGCATCAACGTACATCTACGCGCATCTAGGCGCATCTTAGCGCATTTATGTGCATTTACGCGCATCTTTGCACATTTATGCGAAATTTCGCGCCTCTACACGCATCTACGTGCATCTACTCGCATCTACGTGAATCTACACGCATCTACGCACATCTACGCGCATCTAATCGCATCTACCGGCATCTACGCGCATCTACTCGCATCTACCCGCATCTACGCGAATCTAAGTTCATCTACATGCATCTAAGTACATCTACGTGCATGAATTCTACATGAATCTTCACGCACCTACGCGCATTTTGCGCTTCTAAACTCAACTCTATGCATCTACGCGCATCTAAGCACATCTATGTGCATCTACGCGCATCTTCAAGCATCTACGCGCCTCTTCGCGCATCTACGCGCATCTGCGCGCATCTCCGTTCATCTACTCGCATCTACGCGGATCTAAGCGCATCTATGTGCATGATCGCGCATCTACGGGAATTTACGTGCCTCTACGCCCATTTCTGTGCATCTACTGCATCTACGCGCATCTACGCGCATCTACGCGCATTTAAGCTCATCTAAGCGCATCTATGTGCATCTACGCGCAACTTCGCACATCTACGCGCATCTACGCGAATTTACGTGCCTCTACGCGCATCTCCGTGCATCTACTCGCATCTACGCGCATCTACGCGCATTTACGCGCATCTACATTTATATACCCGAATATTTGCGCATCTACGCGCACCTTGCGCATCTACGCTTATCTACTCGCAACTACGCGCATCTACGCGCATCTACGCGAATTTACGTGCCTCTACGCTTATCTCCTCGCAACTACGCGCATCTACGCGCATCTATAATCATATACCCCTATCTTGTGCATTTGTGCATCTACGTATCTACGCGCATTTACGCGCATCTACGTGCATCTACGCGCATCTATGGACATCTACACGCATCTACAAGCATTTACGTGCATCTTCTATAGGTGAATTTGTTGAGGTCAATGAATCGAATGTGAGTAAAAAGCACGCTGATACCACAAGAAAGTCATGTTCGCTTTCCACCAGGGCTCTTGAATGAATGTCTCCAAAATAAAAAAATTAAACCATTTTCTATCAAATCGAACAAATAAACATAATTCTCCTAAATTGAACAAATTAACCACTTTCTCCCAAATCAAACAAATAAAACACTTTCTCCCAAATCGAAAAAATCAGTCCACTTTCTCCCAAATCGAACAAATCAACCACTTTCTCCCAAATCGTACAAATTAACCTCTTTCTCCAAAATCGAAAAAATCAATCTATTTCTCTCAAGACGAACAAATCAACCACTTCTCCAAAATCGAACAAATCAACCACTTTCTCCCAAATTGAAAAGATCAACCACTTTCTCCCAAATCGATCAGATCAACATTTTTCTCCCAAACCGCACAAATCAACCATTTTCTCCCAAATCGAATAAATTAACAACTTTCTCACAAATCGAACATATTAACTATTTTCTCCCAAAGCGAACAAATCAACCACTTTCTCCCAAATCGAACAAATCAACAACTTTCTCCCAAATCGAAAATATCAACCATTTTCTCCAAAATCGAAAAAATCAACCACTTTCTCCCAAATAGAACAAATCATACGCTTTCTCCCAAATTGATCAAATAAACCACTTCTTCCAAAATCGAACAAGTCAACCACTTTCTCAAAAATCGAACAAATCAACCACTTTTTCCCAAATCGAACAAATCAACCTTTTTCTCCCAAATTGAACAAATCAACAACTTTCTCCCAAATCGAACAAATCAACAACTTTCTCCCTATTCGAACTGATTAAACATTTTCTCCCAAATCGAAAAAATTAACAACTTTTATCCAAATCGAACAAATCAACCACTTTCTTCCAAATCGAATTAATGAACGATTTCCTATCAATTCCAAAAATCAACCTTTATTTCCCAAATCGAACAAATCAACCACTTTTTTTCCAAATCGAAATATCAACCACTTTCTCCCAAATCGAACAAATCAACTACTTTCACCCAAGTCGAACAAATCAACCACTTTTTCCCAAATCATAGAAATCAATATTTTCTCCCAAATCGAACAAACCACCAACTTTCTACCAAATAGAACAAATCATTCACTTTCTCCCTAATCGAAGATATTAACCACTTTCTCCCAAATATAACAAATGAATCACTTTTTCCCAAATTGAACACAAAAAAAACACTTTTTCCCAAATCGAACAAATCAACCACTTTTTAAATCGAACAAGTCAAACACTTTCTCCCAAATCAAAAAAATCAACCACTTTCTCCCAAATCGAACATATTAACCACTTTCTCCCAAATCGAAAAAATCAACCACTTTCTCCCAAATCGAACAAATCAACCACTTTCTCCAAAATCGAACAAATCAAACATTTTCTCCCAAATCGAACAAATCAACAACTTTCTTCCAAATCGAACAAATACACCATTTTCTCCCAAATCGAACAAATTAACAACTTCTTCCCAAATCGAACAAATCAACTACTTTCTCCCAAATCGAACAAATCAACCACTTTTTCCCAAATCGAACAAATTAACCACTTTCTCCCAAATCGAACAAATCAACCACTTTCTCACAAATCAAACAAATGAACAATTTCCTCTCAATTCCAACAATTCAAGTTTTATTTCCCAAATCGAACAAATCAACCACTTTCTCCCAAATCGAAAATATCAACCATTTTCTCCCAAATCGAATAAATCAACCACTTTCACCCAAATCGAACAAATCAACCACTTTCTCCCAAATCTAGAAATCAACCATTTTCTCCCAAATCGAACAAATCAACCATTTCTCACAAATCGAACATATTAACCACTTTCTCCCAAATCGAACAAATCAACCGCTTTCTACAAAATCGAACAAACCAACCACTTTCTCCCAAATCGAACGAATCAACAACTTTCTCCCAAATCGAACAAATCAACCATTTCTCCCAAATCGAACATATTAACCACATTCTCCCAAATCAAACAAATCAACCATTTCTCCCAAATCGAACGTATTAACCACTTTCTCCCAAATCGAACAAATCAACCACTTTCTCCCAAATCGAACAAATCAACCACTTTCTCCCAAATATAACAAACCAATCACTTTTTCCCAAATCGAACAAAACAACCACTTTTTCCCAAATCGAACAAATCAACCACTTTTTAAATCGAACAAATCAAACACTTTCTCCCAAATCAAAAAAAATCAACCACTTTCTCCCAAATCGAACATATTAACCACTTTCTCCCAAATCGAAAAAATCAACCACTTTCTTCCAAATCGAACAAATCAACCACTTTCTCCCAAATCGAACAAATCAAACATTTTCTCCCAAATCGAACAAATCAACAACTTTCTCCCAATTCGAACAAATACACCATTTTCTCCCAAATCGAACAAATTAACAACTTCTTCGCAAATCGAACAAATCAACCACTTTCTCCCAAATCGAACAAATCAATCACTTTTTCCCAAACCGAAAAAATTAACCAGTTTTTCCCAAATCGAACAAATCAAACACTTTCTCCCAAATCGAACAAATCAACCACTTTCTCCCAAATCAAACAAATTGACAACTTCTTCCCAAATCGAACAAATCAACTACTTTCTCCCAAATAGAACAAATCAACCACTTTTTCCCAAATCGAACAAATTAACCACTTTCAACCAAATCGAACAAATCAACCACTTTCTCACAAATCAAACAAATGAACAATTTCATCTCAATTCCAACAAATCAAGTTTTATTTCTCAAATCGAAAATATCAACCATTTTCTCCCAAATCGAATAAATCAACCACTTTCAACAAAATCGAACAAATCAACCACTTTCTCCAAAATCGAGAAATCAGCCATTTTCTCCCAAATTGAACAAATCAACGATTTCTCCCAAATCGAACATATTAACCACATTCTCCAAAATCAAAGAAATCAACAACTTTCTCCCGTATTGAACAAATCAACCATTTTCTCCCAAATCTAACAAATTAACAACTTCTTTGCAAATCGAAAAAATCAACCACTTTTTCCCAAATCGAACAAATCAACCACTTTTTCCCAAATCGAACAAATTAACCAGTTTTTCCCAAATCGAACAAATCAAACACTTTCTCCCAAATCGAACAAATAAACCACTTTCTCCCAAATCGAACAAATTTACAACTTCTTCCCAAATCGAACAAATCAATCTCTTTCTCCCAAATCGATCAAATCAACCACTTTTTCCCAAATCGAACATATCAACCATTTTCTCCAAAATCAAACAAATCAACAACTTTCCCAGAAATCGAACAAATCAAAAACTTTCTCCCAAATCGAAAAAATCAACCACTTTCTTCTAAATCGAACAATTATACCACTTTCACCCAAATCAAAAAAATAAACCACTTTCCCCCAAATCAAAGAAATCAACCTTTTTCTCCCAAATTGAACAAATCACCAACTTTTTCCCAAATCGAACAAATTAACCACTTCTTGCCAAATCGAACAAATCAACCACTTTCTTAACAATCGAACAAATCAACCACTTTCTCACAAATCGAACAAATCAACAATTTTCTCCCAAATCGAACAAATCAAACACTTTTTCCTAAATCGAACAAATCAACCACTTTCTCCCAAATCGAAAATATCAACCACTTTCTCCCAAATCGAATAAATCAACCACTTTCACCCAAATCGAACAAATCAACCACTTTCTCCCAAATCGTGAAATCAACCATTTTCTCCCAAATCGAACAAATCAACCATTTCTCACAAATCGAACATATTAACCACTTTCTCCCAAATCGAAACAAATCAACCACTTTCTCCCAAATCGAACAAACCAACCACTTTCTGCCAAATCGAACAAATCAACAACTTTCTCCAAAATCGAACAAATCAACCATTTCTCCCAAATCGAACATATTAACCACATTCTCCCAAATCGAACAAATCAACCATATATCCCAAATCGAACATATTAACCACTTTCTCCCACATCGAACAAATCAACAACTTTCTCCCAAATCGAACAAATCAACAACTTTCTCCCAAATCGAACAAATTAACAATTTTCTCTCTAATCGAACAAATCAACAACTTTCTCCCAAATCGAACATATTAACCACATTCTCCCAAATCAAACAAATCAACCATTTCTCCCAAATCGAACATTTTTTACCACTTTCTCCCAAATCAAACAAATCAACAACTTTCTCCAAAATCGAACAAATCAACCACTTTCTCCCAAATATAACAAAACAATCACTTTCTCCCAAATCGAACAAATCAACCATTTTCTTCCAAATCGACCAAATCAACATCTTTCTCGCAAATCGAACAAATCAACCACTTTCTCCCAAATCGAACATATTCACCACTTTATCCCAAATCGAACAAATCAAAAACTTTCTCCCAAATCGAAAAAAATCAACCATTTTCTCCCAAATCAAACAAATCAACCACTTTTTCCCAAATCGAACAAATAAACCACCTTCTCCCAAATCGAACAAATCAACCACTTTTTCCCAAATCGAACAAATTAAACACTTTCTCCCAAATCGAACAAATCAAACCCTTTTTCCCAAATCGAACAAATCAACCACTTTCTCCCAAATCGAAGAAATCAACCACTTTCTCCCAAATCGAACAAATTAACAACTTCTTCCCAAATCGAACAAATCAACCACATTCTCCCAAATCAGTCAAATCAACCACTTTTTCCCAAATCGAACAAATTAACCACTTTCTCCCAAATCGAACAACTCAACCACTTTCTCCCGAATCGAACATATTAACCACTTTCTCCCAAATCGATCAAATCAACAACTTTCTCACAAATCGAACAAATCAACCACTTTCTCCCAAATCGAACAAATTAACAACTTCTTCCCAAATCGAACAAATCAACCACTTTCTCCCAAATCAAAAATATCAACCACTTTCTCCCAAATCGAATAAATCAATCATTTTCACCCAAATCAAATAAATCAACCACTTTCTCCCAAATCGAGAAATCAACCTTTTTCTCCCAAATCGATCAAATCATCCACTTTCTCCCAAATCGAAAAATTCAACCACTTTCTCCCAAATAGAACAAATCAAACGCTTTCTCCCAATTGATCAAATAACCACTTCTTCCCAAATCGAACAAATCAACCACTTTCTCCCAAATCGAAAATATCAACCACTTTTTCCCAAATCGAATAAATCAATCATTTTCACCCAAATCAAACAAATCAACCACTTTCTCCCAAATCGAGAAATCAACCTTTTTCTCCCAAATCGATCAAATCATCCACTTTTTCTTAAATCGAAAAATTCAACCACTTTCTCCCAAATAGAACAAATCAAACGCTTTCTCCCAATTGATCAAATAAACCACTTCTTCCCAAATCGAACAAATCAACCACTTTCTCCCAAATCGAACAAATCAACCACTTTCTCCCTAATCGAACAAATCAACCACTTTCTCCCAATTCGAACATATTAACCACTTTCTCCCCAATCGAACAAATCAACCACTTTTTCCCAAATTTAACAAATCAAAAACTTTCTCCCCAATCGAAAAAATCAACCACTTTCTCACAAATCGAACAATTATACAACTTTCACCCAAATCGAACAAATCAACCACTTTCTCCCAAGTCGAACATATTAACCACTTTGTCTGAAATCGAACAAATCCACCACTTTCTACCAAATCGAACCAATGAACGATTTCCTCTCGATTTCAAAAATCAAGCTTTATTTCCCAAATTTAACAAATCAACCACTTTTTTCCCACATCGAACAAATCAACCACTTTCACCCAAATCGAACAAATCAACCTTTTTCTCCCAAATCATAGAAATCAACCTTTTTCTCCCAAATCGAACAAATCACAAACTTTCTCCCAAATAGAACAATTCATCCACTTTCTCCCAAATCGAACAAATCAAACACTTTCTCCCAAATCGAACAAATCAACCACTTTCTCCCAAATCGAACATATTAACCATTTTCTCCCAAAATCAAACAAATCAACAACTTTCCCACAAATCGAACAAATCAAACACTTTCTCCCAAATCGAAAAAATCAACCACTTTCTTCATAATCGAACAATTATACCACTTTCACCCAAATCGAACAAATAAACCACTTTCCCCAAAATCAAAGAAATCAACCTTTTTCTCCCAAATTGAACAAATCACCAACTTTTTCCCAAATCGAACAAATTAACCAGTTCTTCCCAAATCGAACAAATCAACCACTTTCTCAACAATCGAACAAAACAACCACTTTCTCACAAATCGAACAAATCAACCATTTTCTCCCAAATCGAACAAATCAACCACTTTCTCTCAAATCGAAAATATCAACCATTTTCTCCCAAATCGAAAAAATCAACCACTTTCACCCAAATCGAACAAATCAACCACTTTCTCCCAAATCGAACAAATCAACTATTTCTCACAAATCGAACATATTAACCACTTTCTATCAAATCGAACAAATCAACCATTTCTCACTAATCGAACATATTAACCACTTTCTCCCAAATCGAACAAATCAACCGCCTCTCCCAAATCGAACAAACCAACCACTTTCTCCCAAATCGAACAAATCAACAACTTTCTCCCAAATCGAAGAAATCAACCATTTTCTCCCAAAACGAACAAATTTACAACTTCTTTGCAAATCGAACAAATCAACCACTTTTTCCAAAATCGAACAAATCAACCCCTTTTTCCCAAATCGAACAAATTAACCAGTTTTTCCCAAATCGAACAAATCAAAAACTTTTTCCCAAATCGAACAAATCAACCACTTTCTCCCAAATCGATCAAATTAACAACTTCTTCCCAAATCGAACAAATCAATCACTTTCTCCCAAATCGAACAAATCAACCACTTTTTCCCAAATCGAACAAATTAACCACTTTCTCCCAATTCGAACATATCAACCACTTTCTCCCAAATAGAACAAATCATACGCTTTCTCCCAAATCGATAAAATCAACCACTTCTTACCAAATCGAACAAATCAACTACTTTCTCAACAATCGAACAAATCAACCACTTTCTCCCAAATCGAACAAATCAACCACTTTTACCCAAATCGAACAAATTAACAATTTTCACCCTAATCGAAAAAATCAACCACTTTTTCCCAAACGAAAATATCAACCACTTTCTCCAAAATCAAACAAATCAACAACTTTCCCACAAATCGAACAAATCAAACACTTTCTCCCAAATTGAAAAAAATCAACCACTTTCTTTTAAATCGAACAATTATACCACTTTCACCCAAATCGAACGAATAAACCAATTTCCCCCAAATCAAAGAAATCAAACTTTTTCTCCCAAATTGAACAAATCACCAACTTTTTCACAAATTGAATAAAACAACCATTTTCTCCCAAATCGAATAAATCAACCACTTTCACCCAAATCGAACAAATCAACCACTTTCTCCCAAATCAAGAAATCAAACTTTTTCTCCCAAATCGAACAAATCATCCACTTTATCCCAAATCAAAAAAATCAACCACTTTCTCCCAAATAGAACCAATCATACGCTTTTTCCCAAATCGATCAAATCAATCTTTTCTTTCAAAATCGAACAAATCAACAACTTTCTAAAAAATCGAACAAATCAACAACTTTCTAAAAAATCGAACAAATCAACCACTTTTTCTCAAATCGAACAAATCAACAACTTTCTCCCAAATCGAACAAATCAACCACTTTCTCTAAAATATAACAAATCAATCACTTTTTCTAAATCGAACAAAACAACCACTTTTTCCCAAATCGAACAAATCAAACACTTTCTCCCAAATCGAACTTATCAAACATTTTCTCCCAAATCGAAAAAATCAACAACTTTCTCTTAAATCGAACAAATCAACAACTTTCTCCCAAATCGAACATATTCAACACTTTCTCCCAAAGCGAACAAATCAACCACTTTCTCCCAAATCGAACAAATCAACCATTTTCTCCCAAATCGAACAAATCAACAACTTTCTCCCAAATCGAACAAATCTACCACTTTTTCCCAAATCGAACAAATTAACAACTTTCTTCCAAATCGAACAAATCAAACACTTTTTCCCAAATCGAACAAATCAAACACTTTCTCCCAAACCGAACAAATCAACCACTTTTTCCCAAATCGAACAAATCAAACACTTTCTCCCAAATCAAACAAAACAACCCCTTTCTCCCAAATCGAACAAATTAACAACTTCTTCCCAAATCGAACAAATCAACCACTTTCTCCAAAATCGAACAAATCAACCACTTTTACCCAAATCGAACAAATTAACCACTTTCTCCCAAAACGAACAAATCAAATACTTTCTCCATAATCGAACATATTAACCACTTTCTCCCAAATCACACATATTAACCACTTTCTCTTAAATCGAACAAATCAATAACTTTCTCCCAAATCGAACAAATCAACCATTTCGATCAAATTAACAACTTCTTCGCAAATTGAATAAATCAACCACTTTCTCCCGAATCGAACAAATCAACCACTTTTTCCCCAAATCGAACAAATCATACACTTTCTCCCAAATCGATCTAATCAACCACTTCTTTTAAAATCGAACAAATCAACAACTTTCTAAAAAAATCGAACAAATCAACCACTTTTTCCCAAATCGAACAAATTAACCACTTTATCACAAAACGAACAAATCAACCACTTTCTCCATAATCGAACATATTAACCACTTTCTCCTAAATCGAACAAATCAACCATTTTCTCCGAAATCAAACAAATCAACAACTGTCTCCCAAATTGAACAAATAAACCACTTTCTCCTAAATCACACATATCAACCACTTTCTCCCAAATCGAACAAATCAACACTTTTCTCCCAAATCGAACAAATCAACCATTTTCTCCCAAATCGAACAAATTAACAACTTCTTCGCAAATCGAACAAATCAACCACTTTTTCCCAAATCGTACAAATTAACCACTTTCTCCCAAATAGAGCAAATCAAACACTTTTTCCACATCGAACAAATCATACACTTTCTCCCAAATCGAAAAAATCAACCTTTTTCTCCCAAATCGAACAAATCATAAGCTTTCTCCCAAATCGATCAAATCAACCACTTCTTTTAAAATCGAACAAATCAACAACTTTCTAAAAAATTGAACAAATCAACCTCTTTTTCTCAAATCGAACAAATCAACCACTTTCTCCCAAATCGAACAAATCAACCACTTTTTCTCAAATCGAACAAATGAGCAATTTCCTCTCAATTCCAAGACATCAAGATTTATTTGCCAAATCGAACAAATCAACCACTTTCTCCCAAATCATAGAAATCAACAATTTTTCTCCCAAATCGAACAAATCATCGACTTTCTCCCAAATCGAAAAAATTAACCACTTTCTCCCAAATCGAACAAATCATATGCTTTCTCCCAAATCGATCAAATCAACCACTTCTTTCAAAATCGAACAAATCAACAACTTTCTCAAAAATTGAACAAATCAACCACTTTTTCTCAAATCGAACAAATCAACCACTTTCTCCCAAATATAACAAATCAACGTTTTCCCAAATCGAACAAAACAACCTTTTTTTCCCAAATCGAACAAATCAACAACTTTCTAAAAAATCGAACAAATCAACAACTTTCTAAAAAATCGAACAAATCAACCACTTTTTCTCAAATCGAAAAAATCAACCACTTTCTCCCAAATCGAACAAAATCAACCACTTTCTCCCAAATATAACAACTCAATCACTTTTTCCCAAATCGAACAAAACTATCACTTTCTCCCAAATCGAACAAAACAACCACTTTCTCCCAAATCGAACAAATCAACCACTTTTTCCCAAATCGAACAAATCAACCACTTTCTCCCAAATCGAACAAATCAACAACTTTCTCCCAAATCGAACAAATCAACCACTTTCTCTCAATTCGAACAAATTAACAACTTCTTCCCAAATCGAACAAATCAACCACTTTCTCCCAAATTGAACAAATCAACCACTTTTTCCCAAATCAAACAAATTAACCACTTTCTCACAAATCGAACAAATCAACCACTTTCTCCCAAATCGAACAAATTAACAACTTCTTCCCAAATCGAAAAAATCAAACACTTTCTCCCAAATCAAACAAATAATCCGTTTTCTCCCAAACTGAACATATTAACCACTTTCTCCAAAATCGAATAAATCAACAACGTTCCCCCTATTCGAACATATTAATCACTTTCTCCCAAATGGAAAAAATTAACAACTTTCTTACAAATCGAACAAATCAACCACTTTCTCTCAAATCGAACAAATGAACAATTTCCTCTCAATTCCAACACATCAAGCTTTATTTCCCAAATCGAACAAATCAGCCACTTTCTCCCAAATCGAAAATATAAACACCTTTCTCCCAAATCGAACAAATCAACCACTTTTTCCCAAATCATAGAAATCAACCTTTTTCTCCCAAATCGAACAAATCATCCACTTTCTCACAAAATAGAAAAAATCAACCACTTTCTCCCAAATAGAACAAATTATACGCTTTCTCCCAAATCGATCAAATCAACCACTTCTTTCAAAATCGAACAAATCAACCACTTTCTCCCAAATCGAACAAATCAACTACTTTCTCCCAAATATAAAAAATCAATCACTTTTTCCCAAATCGAACAAAACAACCATTTTCTCCCAAATCGAACAAATCAACCACTTTCTCCCAAATCGAAAAAATCAACCACTTTCTCCCAAATCGAACATATTAACCACTTTCTCCAAAATCGAACAAATCAACAACTTTCTCCCAAATAGAAAAATACAACCATTTTCTCCCAAATCGAACAAATTAACAACTTCTTATCAAATCGAACAAATAAACCACTTTTTCCAAAATGGAACAAATTAACCACTTTCTCAGAAATCGAACAAATGAACAATTTCCTCTCAATTCCAAGACATCAAGATTTATTTGCCAAATCGAACAAATCAACCACTTTCTCCCAAATCAAAAATATCAACACCTTTCTCCCAAATCGATCAAATCAACCACTTTTTCTCAAATCGAACAAATCAACCACTTTCTCCCAAATATAACAAATCAATCACGTTTTCCCAAATCGAACAAAACAACCTTTTTTTCCCAAATCGTACAAATCAACCACTTTTTCCCAAATCGAAGAAATCAAACACTTTCTCCCAAATCAAAAAAAATCACCCTTTTGTCCCAAATCGAACAAATAAACAACTTTCCCCCAAGTCGAAAAAATCAACCACTTTTTCCAAAATCGAACAAATAAACCACTTTTTCCCAAATCGAACAAATCAACTGTTTTCTCCCAAATCTAACAAATCAACAACTTTCTCCAAAGTCGAACAAATCAACCACTTTCTCCCAAATCGAAAATATCAACCATTTTCTCCCAAACCGAACAAATCAAACACTTTTTCACAAATCGAACAAATCAACCACTTTCTCCCAAATCGAACATATTTACCACTTTCTCCCAAATCGAACAAATCAAAAACTTTCTCCCAAATCGAACAAATCAACCACTTTCTCCCAAACCGAACAAATTAACCATTTTCTCCCAAATCGAACAAATCAACCACTTTTTCCTAAATCGAACAAATCAATCACTTTCTCACAAATCGTAAAAATCAACCACTTTTTTCTAAATCGAACAAATCAACCACTTTCTCCCAAATTGAACATATTAACCACTTTCTCCAAAATCGAACAAATCATTAACTTTCTCCCTATTTGAAAATATTATCCATTTTCTCCCAAATCAAAAAAAAATTAACAACTTTCTTCCAAATCGAACAAATCAACCACTTTTTCTCAAATCGAACAAATGAGCAATTTCCTCTCAATTCCAGCACATCAAGCTTTATTTGCCAAATCGAACAAATCAACCACTTAGTCCCAAATCAAAAATATCAACACCTTTCTCTCAAATCGAAAAAATCAACAACTTTCTCCCAAATCATAGAAATAAACACTTTTTCTCCCAAATCGAACAAATAATCCACTTTCTCCCAAATCGAAAAAATCAACCACTTTCTCCCAAATCGAACAAAGCATACGCTTTCTCCCAAATCGATCAAATTAACCACTTCTTTCAAAATCGAACAAATCAACAACTTTCTCAAAAATCGAACAAATCAACCGATTTTTCTCAAATCGAACAAATCAACCACTTTCTCCCAAATCGAACAAATTAACCACTTTCTCCCAAATATAACAAATCAATAACTTTTTCCCAAATCGAACAAAACAACCACTTTCTCCCAAACCACAAAAATTATCCAATTTCTCCCAAATCGAACAAATCAACCACTTTCTCCCAAATGGAACATATTAACCACTTTCTCCCAAATCGAACAAATCAATCACTTTTTCCCAAATCGAACAACACAACCCCTTTCTCCCAAATCTAACAAATCATTAACTTTTTCACAAATCGTTAAAACAACCTCTTTCTCCCAAATCGAACAAATAAACCACTTTTTCCAAAATCAAGAAAATCAACCACTTTCTCCCAAATCGAAGAAATCAAGCACTTTCTCCCAAATCGAACATATAAACTACTTTCTCAATAATCGAACATATTAACCACTTTCTCCCAAATCGAACAAATCAACAACTTTCTCTTTAATCGAACATATTTACCACTTTCTCCCAAATCGAACAAATTAACAACTTTCTCCAAAATCGAAAAAATCAAACATTTTCTCCCAAATCGAACATATTAACCATTTTTTCCCAAATCAAACATATTAACCACTTTTTTCCCAATCGAACATATTAACCACTTTTGCCCAAATCGAACAAATCAACAACTTTCTCCCATATCAAAAAAACCAACCACTTTCTCCGAAATCGAACAAATCAACCACTTTCTCCTAAATCAAACATATTAACCACTTTCTCCCAATTCGAACCAATGAACGATTTCCTCCCAATTCCAAAAATCAACCTTTATTTTACAAATTGAACAAATTATACACTTCTTCCCAAATCGAATAAATCAAGCACTTTCTCAAAAATCGAACAAATCAACAACTTTTTCCCAAATCAAACAAATCAACAACTTTCTCCCAAATCGAACAAATCAACCAATTTCTCCCAAGTCGAACATATTAACCACTTTCTCCGAGATCGAACAAATCCACCACTTTCTCCCAAATCGAACAAATCAACCACTTTCTACCAAATCGAACCAATGAACGATTTCCTCTCGATTCCGAAAATCAACCTTTATTTCCCAAATCGAACAAATCAACCACTTTTTCCCAAATCGATATATCAACCACTTTCTCCCAAATCCAGCAAATCAACCACTTTCAGCCAAATCGAACAAATCAACCTTTTTCTCCCAAATCATAGAAATCAACCTTTTTCTCCCAAATCGAACAAATCACCAACTTTCTCCCAAATAGAACAAATCATCCATTTTCTCCCAAATCGAAAATATCAACCACTTTCTCCCAAATAGAACACAACATACGCTTTCTCCCAAATCGATCAAATCAACCACTTCTTCCCAAATCGAACAAATCAACAATTTTCTAAAAAATCGAATAAATTAACAACTTTTTCCCAAATCAAAAAAATCAACCATTTTCTCCCAAATCGAACAAATAAACCACTTTTCCCAAATCGAACAAATCAACCACTTTCTCCAAAATGGAACATATTAATAAATCGAATAAATTAACAACTTTTTCCCAAATCAAAAAAATCAACCATTTTCTCCCAAATCGAACAAATAAACCACTTTTCCCAAATCGAACAAATCAACCACTTTCTCCAAAATGGAACATATTAACCACTTTCTCCCAAATCGAAAAAATGAACCACTTTCTCAAGAATCAAACAAATGACACACTTTCTCCCAAATCGAATATATTAACCACTTTCTCCCAAATCGAACAAAATCAACAACTTTCTCCCAAACCGCACAAATCAACCACTATCTCCCAAATCGAACAAATCAACCACTTTCTCCCAAATCGAACATATTAACCACTTTCTCCCAAATCGAACATATTAACCACTTTCTCCCAAATCGAGAATATTAAAAACTTTCTCCCAATCGAACATATTATCCACTTTTTCCCAAATCAAACATATTAACCACTTTCTCCAAAATCGAACAAATAAACCACTTTCTCCCAAATCGAACAAATGAACCATTTCCTCTCAAATCAAACAAATCAACGTTTTTCTGCAAAATCGAACAAATAAACCACTTTCTCCCAAATCGAATAAATTAACCATTTTCTCCAAAACAGAACAAATAAACAACTTTCATCCTAATCGAAAAAATCAACCATTTTTTCCCAAATCAAAGTAATCAACCTTTTTGTCCAAAATGGAACAAATCACCAACTTTTTCCAATTTAGAACAAATTATCCACTTTCTCCCAAAGCGAACAAATCAACAACTTTTTCCGATATCGAACAAATCCACCACTTTCTCCAAAGTCGAACAAAACAACATCTATCTCCCAAATAGAACAAATTAACAAATTTCTCCCAAATCGAGAAAATCAACCAAATTCTCCCAAATCAAACAAATCATTAACTTTCTCCCAAATCGAACAAATGAAACACTTTCTCAAAAAGGGAACAAATTAACCACTTTCTATAGAATCGAACAAATCAACCACTTTCTCCCAAAACGAACATATAAACCACTTTCTCCCAAATGGAATAAATCAACATATTTCTCCCAAATCGAACAAATCAACCACTTTCTCCCAAATCGAACAAATTAACAACTTTCTCCCAAATCGATCAAATCAACCTCTTTCTCCCAAAACGAACATATTAACCACATTCTCCCAAATCGAACAAATCAAAGACTTTTTCCCAAATCGAACAAATCAACCACTTTCTCCGAAAGCGAACAAATCAACCACTTTCTCCCACATGGAACAAATCAACCATTTTCACCCAAATCGAACAAATCAACAGCTTTCTCCAAAATCGAAAAAATCAACCACTTTCTCCCAAATCGAAAAAATCAACAACTTTCTCCCACATCGAACAAATCAACCCCTTTCTCCCAAATTGAACAAATCAACAACTTTCTCCCATATCAAAAAAAACCAACAACTTTCTCCGAAATCGAACAAATCAACCACTTTCTCCTAAATCAAACATATTAACCACTTTCTCCCAACCGAACAAATCAACAACTTTCTCCCAAAACGAACAAATCAACCACTTTTTCCCAAATCGAACAAATCAACCACTTTCTTCCAAAAAAACCAAAATCAACCACTTTCTCAAAATTTGAAAAAATAAACCACTTTCTCCCAAATTTAACAAATCAACCACTTTCTCCCAAATCGAACATATTAACCACTTTCTCCTAAATCGAACAAATCAACAATTTCTTCCCAAATCGAACAAAACAACCACCTTCTCCAAAATCGAACAAATCAACCACTTTCTCCCAAATCGAACATATTAACCACTTTCTCCCAAATCGAACAAATTAACAACTTTTTCGCAAATCGAACAAATCAAACACTTTCTCCCAAATCAAACATATTAACCACTTTTTCCCAAATCAAAAATATTAACCACTTTCTAACACATCGAAAAAATCAATCACTTTCTCCAGTATCGAACAAATCAACCACTTTCTCTCAAATCGAATGTCTTAACCACTTTCTCCCAAATCGAATAAATGAAGCACTTTCTCTCAAATAAAACAAATCAACCTTTTTCTCCCAAACCGAACAAATCAACCACTTTCTCCTAAATCGAACAAATCAACCTCTTTCTCCCAAATTGAACAAATGAACAGAATTCTCCCAAATCGAACAAATCAACCACTTTCTCCTAAATCGAACAAATCAAACTTTTTCTCCCAAATTGAATAAATTAACCACTTTCTCTCAAATCGAACAAATAAACCAATTTTTCCCAAATCGAACAAATCAACCACTCTTTCCCAAATCGAACAAATCAACCACTTTCTCCCACATTGAACAAATCAACCCCTTTCTCCCAAATCGAACAAATCATGCACTTTCACCCAAATCGAACTAATCAACCACTTTCTCCCAAATCAAAGAAATCAACCTTTTTCTCTTAAATCAAACAAATCACCAACTTTCTCCCAAAAAGAACAAATCATCCATTTTTTTCCGAAATCGAAAAAATCAACCACTTTCTTCCAAATCGAACAAAACAACAACTTTCTCCCAAATCGACCAAATCAAAAACTTTCTTTCAATGCGAACAAATTAACCACTTTCTCCATAATCGAACAAATCAACCTCTTTCTCCCAAATCGAACATATTAACCACTTTCTCCCAAATCGAACAAATCAACCACTTTCTCCCACATCGAACAAATCAACAGCTTTCTCCCAAATCGAACAAATCAACCACTTTCTCCCAAATTGAACAAATCAAACTTTTTCTCCCAAATTGAATAAATTAACCACTTTCTCCAAAATAGAACAAATAAACCACTTTCACCCCAATCAAACAAATCAACCACTTTCTCCAAAATCGAACAAATCAAACACTTTTTCCCAAATTGAATAAATTAACCACTTTCTCATAAATCGAACAAATCAACCACTTTTTCCCAAATTGAACAAATCAAACACTTTTTCCCAAATCGAACAAATCAACCACTTTCTCCCAAATCAAAGAAATCAACTTTTTTCTCTGAAATCGAACAAATCACCAATTTTCTCCCAAATAGAACAAATCATCCATTTTTTTCCCAAATCGAACAAATTAACCTCTTTTTCACAAATAGAACAAATCATACGCTTTCTCCAAAATCGAAAAAATCAACCATTTTTTCCCAAATCGATCAAGTCAACCACTTCTTCCCAAATCGAACAAATCAACCACTTTTTCCCAAATAGAAAAAATCAATAACTTTCTCCCAAATCAACAAAATCAACCAATTTCTCCCAAATCGAACAAATCAACAACTTTTTCCCAAATCGAACAAATGAAACACTTTCTCAAAAAGCGAACAAATTAACCACTTTCTATAGAATCGAACAAATCAACCACTTTCTCCCAAATGGAATAAATCAACCCCTTTCTCCCAAATCGAACAAATCAACAGCTTTCTCCCAAATCGAAAAAATCAACCACTTTCTCCCAAATCGAACAAATCAACAACTTTCTCCCACATCGAACAAATCAACCCCTTTCTCCCAAATCGAACAAATCAACAACTTTCTCTAATATCAAAAAAACCAACCACTTTCTCCAAAATCGAACAAATCAACCACTTTCTCCTAAATCAAACATATTAACCACATTCTCCCAAATCGAACAAATTAAAAACTTTCTCCGAAATCGAACAAATCAACCACTTTTTCCCAAATCGAACAAATCAAACACTTTATTCCAAACAAAACAAAATCAACCACTTTCTAAAAATTTGAAAAAATAAATCACTTTCTCCCAAATTTAACAAATCAACCACTTTCTCCCAAATCGAACATATTAACCACTTTCTCCTAAATCGAACAAATCAACAACTTCTTCCCAAATCGAACAAAACAACCACCTTCTCCAAAATCGAAAAAATCAACCACTTTCTCCCAAATCGAACATATTAACAACTTTCTCCCAAATCGAACAAATTAACAACTTTCTCCCAAATCGAACAAATCAAACACTTTCTCACAAATCAAACATATTAACCACTTTTTCCCAAATCAAACATATTAACCACTTTCTAACACATCGAACAAATCAATCACTTTCTCCAGAATCGAACAAATCAACCACTTTCCCTCAAATCTAATGTCTATACACTTTCTCCCAAATCGAATAAATGAACCATTTCCTCTCAAATAAAACAAATCAACCTTTTTCTCCCAAACCGAACAAATCAACCACTTTCTCCTACATCGAACAAATCAACCCCTTTCTCCCAAATCGAACAAATCAACAGCTTTCTTCCAAATCGAACAAATCAACCACTTTCTCCTAAATCGAACAAATCAAACTTTTTCTCCCAAATTGAATAAATTAACCACTTTCTCCCAAATCGAAAAAATCAACCAATTTTTCCCAAATCGAACAAATCAACCACTTTCTCCCAAAGCGAACAAATTAACCACTTTCTCCAGAATCGAACAAATCAACTTCTTTTTCCCAAATCGAAAATATTAACCACTTTATCCCAAATCGAACAAATCAACCACTTTCTCCCACATCGAACAAATCAACAGCTTTCTCCCAAATCGATCAAATCAACCACTTTCTCCCAAATTGAACAAATCAAACTTTTTCTCCCAAATTGAATAAATTAACCACTTTCTCCCAAATAGAACAAATAAACCACTTTCACCCAAATCAAACAAATCAACCACTTACTCCCAAATCGAAAAAATCAACCACTTTCTCCCAAATCAAACAAATCAAACAATTTTTCCCAAATTGAATAAATTAATTACTTTCTCATAAATCGAACAAATTAACCACTTTTTCCCAAATTGAACAAATCAAACACTTTTTCCCAAATCGAACAAATCACCAACTTTCTCCCAAATAGAACAAATCATCCATTTTTTCCCAAATCGAACAAATTAACCTCTTTTTCACAAATAGAACAAATCATGCGCTTTCTCCCAAATCGAAAAAATCAACCAATTTCTCCCAAATCAAACAAATCAACAACTTTCTCCCAAATCGAACAAATGAAACACTTTCTCAAAAAGGGAACAAATTAACCACTTTCTATAGAATCGAACAAATCAACCACTTTCTCCCAAAACGAACGTATAAACCACTTTCTCCCAAATGGAATAAATCAACAAATTTCTCCCAAATCGAACAAATCAACCATTTTCTCCCAAATCGAACAAATTAACAACTTTCTCCCAAATCGAGCAAATCAACCTCTTTCTCCCAAAAACGAACATATTAACCATTTTCTCGCAAATCGAACAAATCAAAGACTTTTTCCCAAATCGAACAAATCAATCACTTTCTCCCAAATAGAACAAATCAACCACTTTCTCCCACATGGAACAAATCAACCCCTTTCACCCAAATCGAACAAATCAACAACTTTCTCCAAAATCAAAAAAATCAACCACTTTCTCCCAAATCGAAAAAATCAACAACTTTCTCCCACATTGAACAAATCAACCCCTTTCTCCCAAATCGAACAAATCAACAACTTTCTCCCATATCAAAAAAACAACCACTTTCTCCAAAATCGAACAAATCAACCACTTTCTCCTAAATCAAACATATTAACCTTTTTCTCCCAATCGAACAAATCAACAACTTTTTCCCAAATCGAACATATTAACCACATTCTCCCAAATCGAACAAATTAATAACTTTCTCCGAAATCGAACAAATCAACCACTTTTCCCCAAATCAAACATATTAAACCATTTGACCCAAATCGAACAAATTAACCCCTTTCTCCAGATTCGAACAAATCAACCACTTTCTCCCAAATCGAACATATTAACCACTTTCTCCCAAATCGAACACATCATTAACTTTCTCCCTATTCGAACATATTAACCATTTTCTCCCAAATCAAAAAAATTAACAACTTTCTTCCAAATCGAACAAATCAACCACTTTTTCTCAAATCGAACAAATGAGCAATTTCCTCTCAATTCCAACACATCAAGCTTTATTTGCCAAATCGAACAAATCAACCACTTACTCCCAAATCAAAATTATCAAAATCTTTCTCCCAAATCGAACAAATAAACCACTTTCTCCCAAATCGAACATATTAACCACTTTCTCCCAAATAGAACAAAAAACACTTTCTCCCAAATCAAACAAATCAACCAATTTCTTCCAAATCGAACAAAAAACACTTTCTCCCAAATCGAACAAATCAATAACTTTCTCCCAAATCAAATAAATCAACCACATTCTCCTAATTAGAACAAATCAACAACATGCATTTACGCGCCTCTACGCGCATCTCAGTGCATCTACTCACATCTACGCGAATCTAATCGCATCTACGCGCATGTAAGCGCATCTTTGTGCATCTACGCGCATCTTCGCGAATTTACGCGCATCTACGCGAATTTTAAGCGCATCTACGCGCATCTACGCACCTATACGCGCATCTCCATGCATCTACATTCCTACTCGCCCATCTTTCCGCATCTACGTGCAACTTGCGCATCTACGAGCATCTACGAAATCTTTGCGCATCTACGCGCTTCTACACGCATCTACGCGCATCTACACGCATCTACGCGAATTTGCGCTCATTTACGCTCATTTACGTTCATTTACGCGTATCTACTTCGATCTACGCGAATCTAAGCGCATCTATCCGCATCTACATGCATCTTCGCGCATCAACGCTCATTTACGCGCCTCTACGCGCATCTCCATGCATCTACGCGCATCTACTCGCATCTACGCTCATATAAGCGCATCTATGTACATCTACGTGCATCTTCGCGCATCTACGCGCATCTACTCAAATTAATCGCCTCTACGGGCATCTCCGTGCATCTACTCACATCTACGTGCATCTACGTGTGTCGAGTATGAGCGTTCATTAGTAATTGTTGCGACTCGATATTATGTTCATTAGTTGTTGAACGCTTTTCCCGCGCTTGTCTATTATGGTTAGTGAACGCTCTTCCCGCCATTGTCTTTATGACGTATTTTTATGCTGAGTCGTGACATATTGTCTATGCCGTGTTGTGACGTATGTTTTAGTCATGCGGCAGTCTTGAGTGGAACCTTGGAGTGATAGGATGTTTATTATATTTACTTAGATATTAAAGTTATAGTTATTATGAAAAGGAGTTGAGTTTGTTAATTGATAGTGAGAATAGTACGACGCTTCAACGTGTGAAAGAACTGACGAATGTAATCAATCCAAGAAGACGTGTAGGAGTTGACATGGGGGCTTCTCATCCGGGATTGGTGAACCTCGTTATTTTCATACTTGAGGTAAAGTACAAGAACATTCTGATTATTCAACTTTAGTGAAGTTACAACCATCGTCGCATGTTCCCGTATTTCAATGTCGGAGCCCCGCTGCCACCGTGTGTCAAGTTTATGAGTTGCATGCGCCAGTAACTCCATCAACCACCTACGTCCTGTTCAGTTCCAGTGAAATAACTACGTCCTGCCCGTTATCAAGTTACTAACCTCGTGTCCAGTTCCAGTGAAATAACTACGTCCTGCCCGTTATCAAGTTACTAACCTCGTGTCCAGTTCCAGTGAAATAACTACGCCCTGCCCGTTATCAGGTTGCCAACGTCCTGTCCAGTTCCAGTGAAATAACTACGTCCTGCCCGTTATCAAGTTACCAACCTCGTGTTCAGTTCCAGTGAAATACCCAGCCCTGACCTTCATCAAGTCGCCAACGTCCAGTTGAGTTCCAGTGAAGTGACTACGCATTTCCCTGTATCGAGTAATCTACATCCTGTCGGTAGTGAGCTACCAACTTCGTGTCCAGTGAGCTGTGAAGTCCTGTGGCCTGTCCGGTCACTCAGTTTAACAACGCCTTGTCCTGCTTCAACGAGCCACCAACGTCCCGTCCCGCATCAAGCTTCCTATGCCCGATCCTGTTTTGGTGAGTAATCCACGAACTGTCCAGTGTCGGCGATTCGCATACGTTCTGTCCAGTGAGCTGCCGATGTCCCGTGACCCGTCCCGGTCACCCACACCTCAATGACCGTGTCCCAAGATCGCCATATAGAACAATTGAAGTTTGTGAGAGAACTATTGACAGTAAAGAACCATTGACACTTTATTAAGCCCAGTGTGTGTTTTGAATAATATTTAAATTCTATAGGACATTTCACGAACCAGGCAAGTTGGATTTTTATTGTTTAAAACATTTTTGGCATTAATTTTCTTATGACTTACGTATTAACATTTTTTTTACCTGGGTAGAATTTAGATTTTTGCTAGAGTTAGTTTAAACAGACTGCGATTGATCCTTAAAACTTAATTATTGTTTACTGTATGATCACCCTTAATTTGCATTGCCATGGCTGGATATGTCAGTGGGAAATGGAGTTTAGAAGAAATTAGGCATGTGGGTGTGTTACTTCTTTATACGGGAGAGAACCTAGAGGAGTATATAAGAGTTAAGTTTGAAGAACAAGAACTTAGAGCTAGAGAGGAAGAACGTATAAATAGACAGAGAGAGGAAGAACGTATAAATAGACAGAGAGAGAATGAACGTATAAATAGACAGAGAGAGGAAGAATTTAGAGCCAGACAGAAAGAACGTATAGATAGACAGAGAGAGAAAGAACGTATATATAGAGATAAACAGAGTCAGGGACAATTTGAACTAGATAAACTAGATGAAAAAATTAGACTGGCGGAATTAGAGGCAGAACAACGGGAAATTATTTTAAATAGACAGGCATATTATTATAGCGACAGTGACGATGACGAGAGTCAAGGGGAAGAAATATATTATGGCATTGCCAGCATTCACTGTGAGAATCCCTATAAAAATTTTAATAGATTTCCTATTAATGTAAGTGAAAACAAATATGTGGATAACGGTGGACATACTCATGATCCTGACCCCAGGCAAGAGCCGGCCTCGCAACCACGGTTCATAGCTAAAGATACTGAGGAACAAAATGATATTATTGCCTCTGCTGACGACTCAATTTTTTTTAATGGAAATGACAGTGAATTGTTAATTGATCCGTCGGCTAACGTTAAAAGGGACAACGTTGACCGTGCTGACATACCCCCAGTGGCAAAGGGTACAGATATAGCTTTAGATTCATGTCAAAACGAGGTTGAAGTAGTTGGTGTATCCCAGGAAGTCCAATGTAAAGAAGAAAGGGGACGACAATTTAATAAGGTAGAAGTCATTGGAAATGACCTTAGGTGGACGTATGTAGGGGATTGTCCCAGCGTCACAGTATGTAATAAACTGGTGGTTATGGAAACGGGCTGTATTGAAAGCAAAGAGAACCCTGTTCTAATGTCTGAGGACATGATTTTTGTTGTATCTCATGGTGAGCCATCAGATAATGTAAGTCCTGAAGTTGATTTTTTGCGTGAAGTTGATGAGGTGAGTGTAATCCCTGAGGTGGGGGAAGGAGAGAAAATTGTTGTTGATAATTATTGTGATGTAAATGAGTCACTGTGTAATGTGAGCAAAGGTTGCTCAAATGATATTTTTACAGAGATATGTACTGGTAATGAA